>CM054167.1:1437676-1466374 GCA_028751875.1 Rapana venosa
TTGGATGCTTGGAAAATGTGAAGAGAGGAAGAGAGAGGAGAGAAAAAGAGAAAAGGAGAGAGGGGAGTGTGCGTGTGTGTGTGGTGTGTTGGTGTGTTATTGCCCCTGTGTAAGTGCGTGGAAAAGGGAGATAAGAAGTGAAACCCCTGATGGATTGAAATCATATAAGTTGTTAAACAAACCTTTTCCATTAAAAGCTTCAAAAAGAATTCGGCAGTGCCATCAGTCCCTCAAACCCAATGCTGTGAAGTATCAGGGGTTAAATTATGGAAAAAAACACTCTCTATCAAAAATTCATCACCAGACCTGCCAGTCGGCTATAACAGTTACAGGTATAGTGAAATTGAAGTACTTGTCACAAGATTCAGAATCCAACTCGGCATTTAATTCTTTCAATCTGGACTATTGCTTTTCTTTTGTCTGGTCTGCCAGCATATCAATACACTCAACGTATTCAAATCTGTCTCGACTAGTCCCGAGAAAATAAAAAAATGAGATATTAAAACCTCTCTGGGACTCTCCACTGGCTGCTGTGCCACAAAGAATAAACTAAAGATCTATTCTTCTGTACAATCTCTCACAAACAGCACCTTCCTACTCTGTGAATGTCTTCACCTGTCACTCTTATAATCCCTTTCGCATTGCTGCAGATTTCTTGTGCTTCAATACTAATTCATGATCCACCGGGGCCGTCGCTCTTTCTCTGTTTTTGGTCCATCGTTTTGGAAGGGCCTCCCTATCCTCTTCCCAAAGCCTTTTTGGGGACATTTTTAAACCCGGGCCTCAAGCATATTGTTTCAAACCTAAGATTTTCCTCCTTTTTTCATTTTCAAAGCTACCCTTCTTTTAAACAGATCTCAAGTCCCACGCTAAAAAAATCTTTCCGCCTTTCGGAAGATACCATTTCGGCCCGGTGGGGAAGGGAAACAAAGTTTAAAAACCGCATGCATACTGGGGTCTCAGTTTAGAAACTATCTAACAAAAGTTAAAAAAGACGCATGCATACTGAGTGTCTCAGTTTAGAAACTATCTAACAAAAGTTAAAAAAGATGCATGCATACTGGTGTCTCAGTTTAGAAACTATCTAACAAAAGTTAAAAAAGATGCATGCATACTGGTGTCTCAGTTTAGAAACTATCCCCAAAGTTGGAATGTGGCCACACACACATGGTGAGGGGAAGAAAAAGTCGCATACGCAGAATTTTCACCATGGGTGATCCTCGGACCTTTATCTATTCCTTTTTTTTTTTATATGTTCTTTTATTTCGAGGATAATGGAATAAACATTCATGTGCTTTTTGTTACATCCAGTCCCCGGGTGTATGCAGTTGTATACATTTTGTCATCCGTTCCCACCGGCACACAATGGTTTACTCTTCCGAAAAGCGGAACGAGTTTTAACGTGTGCGCAAGATGTTGTGCGTGCGTTCGCACACGGGACCTCGGTTTATAGTCTCATCCGAAAGACTTAAGCCTGAGATTGACTACAAAAGCCCTTGTTCTTATTGTTCCAAAATACAGAGGTTATTATCATACAATATCGCTCTGTGACTTTCAACCTGTCAGCTTCCATCGTCTTGTTTTGAATTTGTTCTGTGGCCCCTTCAAGGAATGATGTTTCTTGGTCATCACTTGCACCTAGCATCCGTTTTTCCCTGCTTATCTTAAAGGGTGGGGTGACGGGGTAGCCAGGTGGTTAAGAGTGATGTACTCGTGAACTGTTGACCCGGGTTCGAATCTCGTTCAAGAGACTGTTCCCTCTGGAGTTACCCTTACTGCCCACTCCACTCTCCCCAAAAATCTTTCGGATGAGACTATGAACCGAGGTCCCGAGTGCGAACGCACGCAGGACATCTTGCTCACACGTTAAAACCCGTTCCGCTTTTCGGAAGAGTAGGCCATCGAGTTCCGGCGGGAACGGATGACAAAATTGACGAAACTGCATACACTCGGGAACTGGATGAAAAAAGTACATGAGTGCTTATTTCATTATCCTCGAAATAAAAACATGAGTACAATAAAAATAATATCTTTTGAACTCTACCTGGCCCACATCTACTTGGCCCTGATCAAACAGAAGTCTTTTGTTTTCCAGTCTACTTTTCCCCACAGCTAGGGGCTGCTCTTAAAAAGTTTCCTTTCCAGTTGATTTGGCCCCCCAAATTTTGTGGGAAAAAAAAAGGGGGGAAAAAAGCCCCTTTTTTTTGCGGTTTTTTTTTTGCTTCTTGGTTGTTCTGTTTTGGTTATGTCTTCTTTTCTTTTCACAGTACTGCAGCTGTATCTTCTTTTTTTTCTTCTGTTCTTGTTCTTTCTGTTTGTTCTCCCTGTTCTTATTCTTGTTCTTCTTGTTCTACTTGTCTCTCTTGTTCATACTCTTTTCTTCTTCCTTGCTATGACTTCTTCTTCTCTTTTTCTTCGTTTCTTCTTCTTATATCTTTTCTTCTTACTTTGGTGGAGGAGCGTGAGTGCTGTGAGCTGTTTCGCTTCTGCTGCTTCATTTCTCCTCTTTTCCCTCCGTCATCTCTCTCTCTATCTTGAGTCTCGATTTCATTCTCTCTCACTCTTCTTTTATCTTATATCTAATATTATCTATCATTTGTTGTCCTGTCCTGTTCTGTCTGTCGGCGTCTGTTCCTGTCTGTCGCACTATCTATTATCACTCTATCTATCTAGTCAACTATCTATCTATCTACATTATCTAGCGTATTACTAGTACCTCTATCTATCATTAGATATAGATAGAATAGATGCAGATAAGTAGATCTAAGGATAAACCCTATAGGGGGAAACTGACCTTCTCTGGTCTGTATCAGGGTCCTCTACTTCAATAAACGACCTGAATGCAGGAGAGACACACAATTGTTTTCTTTCGACTGTATGTGGTGCGAACATCTTGTCTCATCAACGCCACCTTCAACTTCTCATCTCTACACTGTGGGGTCCCGCTACAGACAACATGAGCAGTCATGCCCTGCTTTCAGCCTGTTTATGGACCCATAAGGTTAAAGGATACAATTTTATAGGTGCCACAAGTAGATCTAGATTTTATAATGACTGATCATACACTAATGCTAACGTTCTATAGCGAGGATTATTCTACCCTAAAAATTTATATCGTTTTTTAATGTTTAAATTCTATTTAACACAATTAGGAAGTTCCCCCTTTTCCAAGTTTTATTTTAATGGGGATTCCAAATTTTTCAAATTGGGTATTTTATTTTATATCTTTTCCCTTTTGATAACGTTTTTAATTGGGGTTATTATATATTGAAAAAAAAAGGGGAAAAAAAGAAAAATTTTTTTTTTGCTTGTTTTTGGGAAAAGATATAAAAAACCCGGTTGAAAAAAAAAAAAAACAAAGAAAAAATAAACGGGGAAAAGATAAAAAAATAAAAAAAAAAAATATCCCCAAGAGCAAAATACAGGATAGGAAAAAAAAAAAAAAAATAAAGAAAAAACAAATTTTAAATTTCCACAAAACGGGAAAAAAAAAAGGAAAAACACCAATCCCGATTTTTTTTTTTTTTTTTTTAAAACACAAAATGGAAAAAAAAAAAAAAACCAATTTTTTAAAAAAAACCCCCCCCGGAAAAAAAGCCCCCCCAAAAAAAAAAAAAATTTGGGAAAAAAAAACCGCGAAGGAGGAATTTTTCCCCAAAAAAGCAAAAAAGGGTTTTTTTAAAAATAAAATAAAAAAATAGGTTTTTTTAAAAACCGAAAAAAAATTTTTTTTAAAAGGTCCCCTAAAAAAAAGTTTTTAAAAGATAATTTTTTTGAAATTTGGGGACAAGGGGGAAAAGAAATTGGTTTTTTAAAAAAAAAAAAAAATAATAAAAAGGTAAAGAAAAAAACAGTAAAACCCGAAATTTTTAAGAAAAGGGGAAAAAAAAACGAGGGGGAACAAAAAAAAAACAAATAAAAATCAAAAAAAAAGTAAAAATCAAAAAAATTGAAAAAAAAAAAAAAAAAAAAAAAAAAAAAAATTTCCGGCCAAAAAGTAAAAAAAAAAAGGCCAAAAAAAAGCAGGGGGTTTGGGGGGGGGGGGGGGGGGGTTCCCACCATTTTTTTAAAAAAACAAAAAACCCCCGTTTTTTTTTTTGCCCCGGGTTTTTTTTTTTTTTTTTCCCCCCGGGGGGGTTTTGTTTTTTTTTTTCTTCTTTCTTTTCTTTCCTTTCTTTTCTTCTTCTTCTTTTCTTCTTCTCTTTCTTTTTCTCTTTTCTTCTTCTTTTCTTCCTTTCTTCTTCTGCTCTTCATGTCTTCTTTTTCCCCGGGATCTTCTTGCTTTTTTCTTCTTCTTCTCTTCTTTTCTTCTTCTTGGTTGTGTGCGTTGCTGCTCTGCTCCCTTCTGTTTCTTCGCTTCTGCGCTTATTATCTCTCTTTCTATCCTCTACTATCTATCTAACACCTACTATCTATCTACTATCTATCTTCTATCTATCTGTCTATCTATCTATCTATCTACATCTATCTATCATCTATCTATCTTCTACTACTACTGTCTGTCAGATCTATTATCTATTATCAACAATCTATTATATCTATCTATCAAATCATCTATCTATAACAGAATACTATCTATCTCATAATATCTTTTCTAGATATAAATAGAAATAAAAGATAGATAGATAATAGAAATAAATAAAACACCTTCTCTGGTCATAACAGGGTCCTCCTACCTCAATACGATGAATAGGAGAGCATCACAACTTTTTTTCTACCTGTACCTGGGTGTAACATCTGTCCAAATCAACCCAATTAATTCTCAATCTACTACACTGTGGATCCGCTACAGACAACATGAAGTCGCCTGCTTTCACCTTTTAAGAGAACACCCATAAGGGTGAGGGAAGGGAGGAACTAAAGTAGTAAGGTGACACAAGTATCTTGTTGTTACTGCCTGATCGGTTTACACTAGTGCTGTTCTTCAGCGAGGAATTCTACGCCATGCTAAGTCTGACAGAAGCTGCTCTTCTTGGAGCTGTTGCTTTGCCACCAGAGTGGTTCCATCCATTTCAATGATGCTAGGCTAGTGGGGTGTGCATGTCTGAGAGACAGATCTCTTGCTGCCGCGGGTTCTGCTAATGTGCAAAAGTTGGGGGTAAAACGGGAATCAAACCAGGCCCTAGTCATCTTTTCTAGGTGTGCTTTATACTTGCATATGTATGTATGCGTGCGTGTTTTGTGTGCTTTGTTGTCTGTCTGTCTATCTATTAGACTAATATTGAACACAAACACATTTGCCCAATACACACATGCAGCTCTCACACAAAGCAACACACACATCCACACACACACACACACACACACACACACACACAACACACACACACACACACACACACACACACACACGTGCGTGTGTTTGGAGCCCACTAGAGTGGGGTGGTGGTGTCATTTAGACTGGAGCTAGATGTGTGTGAGATGAAGGCTTTCAACAGCAATCAGATCAGCATGAGACTCCAACCATTTCAGCAGTTTGTAATTGCCCTTCATGGGATGATTAAAGTGTTTTTGACTTTGACTTTGACTTGACTTGACAGTTTGGCTTCGTTGGACATCTTGCACTTTTCTGCCAGTGTGTTGAGTGTATACACGAAAGGGTTTATGGCCGAGTTCAGAGGTAACACAAAAATAGCCAGACCTACGTTCACTTCTCCAGGGAGTGCAGTACCAGCCAGTGCCAACAGTCCACACATTCCCTTGGGAAACCAGCACATGATCTGTGACCGCAACATGATCAGTCGACGAGCTAAGGTGATGTCCTTTGACACTTTGGTGGAGTTGTTTTTCATGGCACTGCGTTGTATGGACCAGTAGAAAAGGATCTGTCCAATGGAGATAAAGATAAACAACACACAATTTAGCACGCTTAGTATGGTGAAGGAATACCACCTTCCACTAAAATCCTGTCTTGTAACTGGCATTGGAATACAGATTCCTGTTTGACCATAAAAAATTCCAGTGTGATGTCACTGGAAGAAGAGGAATCAAAGCCAGGACCGCCTACCACCCGGGAACAACAGACCAGCCCCTGTTGCCACACTGTCAAATCTCAGTGTGCTGAGGGAAAATGGAGAACTACAAAACGGGCCCGTGTGATGATATCATGATGAGACTGACACCTCACTAGAAAGCATGGACAAAAGGCCAGCCAGCTTACATGCAATGCTGCTTTTCCACGTGTCATCATGATGCAGATAAGTGCCATGATACCACTCATCAGTGCTTCCAATAATCACGATATACACGCCCATCAGAAAATCAGTCATGGTCAGATTCATGACAAGCATGGCAAAACCGCTGGAAGACCCCTTTATCCTTTTGCAAAGAAACGAGCACAGAAACAGAGGACATTACCAGTCACTGGCAGGCAGGCTATCAACCACGGTACGTCCAGGACTGCAGCAAATCCTTGCAAGACGGAACTTTACTTTTTGGAGCCTGACAAAATGAAGGGTCAAAATTGATGGCAGTATTTCCCCACAGCACAGCTTATAACTGTCTGTGACTATAATGCGAAGGTGACAAAGATCTCTGAACAGGTCAGGAGGAAAGGATTTGACAGGACTGCCACCATGTGTAATTCTGTCAGCTGCTGTGTGAAGGGGAACCCACCAGGGCTAATGGTATGAATGGAAGTCTGACTTACATTCAGTTTCTGCAGTCTAGGAGAGGCTGAATAGATCATGGCTTTATACACTGTCAGTGATGTCAGTGACAGATCTAGGATGTGCAGTAATGTCCCTTGCTGCAAGCCAGACGGATTATCGAAGTGGACTGATGTCAGAGGGTTGTTGGACAAGGACAACACTTTCTAAACCAACAGTGGAGGTCACGTCAACATGCTGAAGGTCATTGTCACTGAGGTCCAGAATCATCGAATCGGACACCAGTAGAGGAGGCCAGAGTGTCAATGAACACCTGGTCAGAATCAAATGAAAAAGGCGGCCATGATTATTGACGTCAGACAGTGTCATACCAGACCCTGTGGCATCCAGGTAACGGAGCTGAGGGAAGAGTGTGGCAGAGAAAGGCTGAACACACAGAAATGAGGGACCTTGACAGACACAGTCTACCGGACAGGTCACACCACACAGTAACTCATCATCACGCAGTGGACGGGGAGGCCAGCCTCACACAGTGGTCATTGTGAACACAGATCGGGGACATTCTGCACCTGAAAAACCCTGGACAGGTCAGGTCCTCGCATCCTTCTTCATCCTGGTGGTCCAGACAGTCGTACATGGAGTTACACCGTGTGTAGACAGGCAGACAGTCATTGAAGTCACCAGGACAACGGTAGTGGCTGTCAGGACAGGAGTCATTGGCACCAAGAGAAACAAACGTAAACTCTTTGACTGAATCAAACGTGATAAGTGTTGGGAAAGTGTTGTCATAAGGGTGAATCATAAATACTACAAACCCAACATAATTCGTTTCCTAAGTTTCATCATAGCAATGGAAAATTTGATCACAGACATGGTCATAAGAAAGACACCGTAAATGAATGTTTGGAGCCTGACAGGTGAATGAAGCAAGGCATGCAGGATAACTGCAGGCAAGTCCATCGCTTTTGTCCTGACAGTCAGCCATGAAGTCACAGGCCATAGTATAGGACACAGTCCAGCCATTGCTGCAGGACCATGTAGGAAAGAAGGTCTGACGATGTGCTGAAGACAGTGCCTCATAAAGCTCAGTCTTTTCACAAACACCACACGGTGACACTTACACCTGATGACAGACTGTGTACTGGTTGGAACCTCACACAATCAATGTACGTGTGGCATGACCTTCAGTACACACTGTCACAGAATAACCTGAGGAAAGCGGAAAGTGTCCAGTCTTGAAGGACACTGTCTGGGGTACAGGTGGCGGTTCTTCAGTCTTCTTCCTTTCCTACTCACTAGCAAACTGGTGCAGCTTCTTAACAGGGAGAGGACATCTGTTATAAGCCAGTGTTCCACACACCCCTAAAATACACATCTTGATTCCTCGATGGAGATGCACGTCTCTGTAAACAAGGGAATGACAAACGACAGTTTTACCATGCAAGATGACAAACCTGTACATAGAAGGCAATGACATGTCATTGGCAGAGAATCCAGGCAGAACCTGTCCCTCCCTTTTTGATGGCGAAGTCATCTTCACAGATTGTTCATACCAGTCATAGAAGCACTTTGGGAAACCTAGTATGGGCCCCAGTGAATGGCAGTAATTACTGACCATTCTCACAGCGTTGTCAGTTTGCTTTAAAGCTCGATTGAAGGCGTATTGAAAGGAGACGCACTCATAGCAGTGGTTGCTTGCAGACTACTATCAGTCCTGGACATCCTTCGGATAAGACTATAAACCGAGGCCCCGTGTTCGAACGCATGCAGAACATCTTGCGCACACGTTAAATCCTGTTCCGCTTTTCGGAAGAGTAGGCCATTGTGTGCCGGTGGAAACAGATGACAAAATTTACAAAACCGCATACACACGGGGACTAGATGTAAAAAAGCACACGAGTGCTTATTCCATTACCTCGATATAAAGAATAAATAAAACACCTTTGGGGGGTGGTGAGGCAGTGATCTGTTTGGCCTGAAGTGTTTACAAATGGGGGAACGATACCTTTCTCGCCTACTAATCAACGGTTATCTGCTGTTGGTTTATTACGATTTTTGCTTTACAAGATTCAGCGCTATTAAATCCCATACATTAATAATAAATTTTTATATATATAATAATATATATATTAATATATATATATATATATATATATATATATATATTAAAAATATATATATACAAATATATATTTAATGAAGCAAAGATATATAATTGAATACGAATACGAGCACTTTATCACTCATATATAAAGTGAAATCCATATGAAAATTTTAGGGATAGCTAAAAAACAATCAAAAGTAGACATTATCCCCCATAATAGCACAAACCACAACACAGTTTGTGTGTGTGTGTGTGTGTGTGTATGTGTTGTTGTTGTTGTTGTTATTGTTTTTTTAGTAAATCACTTTCTAAGCATATGAATTAAGAACATTTACATGCCAGTGAATCTATTTATATGTGTGGCATACAAAAAACGCAGACATGGCGCTTGTGGGTAACTTACACACACACAAAACACACCCACACACACACACACACCACACACACACACAAACACACACAAAACACCCCACACACACACACACACACACACACACATCACTAGAGTGAACAGACGTTAAATTGAAGACAACACACACACACACACACACACCCCACACACACACACACACACACACACACAAACACACACACACACAACACACACACACACACTTACATCATTCTCATGTCTGTAAAGAGATGAAAAAACAGATTTGTTTACTATTGTCAAAAGGATAACGTTATTCCCTTTGCTCAAGCTGGCTTCAGAAAAGGCAGATCATCTACCCATCATCTTGTAAAACTGACCACTCAAATCAAGTATCACTTTGCCAGGCGAAATTGTCTTTTAGCAACATTTTGGGGTGTGATATTACAAAAGCATATGATCAAGTATGGCACCTACCTTATGTTTACAAATGTCACCACAAAACAGCTCCCTCCTATCTCTGTGAATGTCTTCACCTGTACACTCCTCGTTCCCTCCGCTCTGCTGCAGATACCTTGTGCTTACGAATACCAAGATTCAACCAATCCACCATTGGCCGTAGCTCTTTCTCTGTTTCTTTTTTTTGTGTTTTTTTTTGCTGCCTCATCTTCTGACGACCCCCGTCCCACTGTTCCCAAAGCCGCTCATTCCAATCCCCGCCACAAAACCCCACCCAGATTTGTTATGTCTCATCCTCAGGGGCGGAAGTCCACAGGGAGCCCTCACTATCAGCCGCCGTGGGGCCACCAGCCGAGGGCCCTGCACTGCGCTGGGTCACTTTGGTGGGTTCAGTGGGGCCTGTTCTGAGCTAACATACGCAGGACACCACCTACTAACCCCCTACTAACGACAGTATTAGCTCAGTCGCGGAGCCAGACTGAGGAGTTGCCCACCCCAGGGGGCAACCACCACAACGTCCCCCCAACGACCGTCCTCCCCCGAACCTCCAACCCCAAAGGCCTTGAAAAACAAACTCACCACAGGGACAGAAGTGTATGGGCAACCCAATCTGAGGTCACCATGAGACCAAGAAACCGGGGCACCGAATCAGAGGCAATTTTTTTATGCATGATTCAATACAATGAGGATGACGTAATGCTGCTGCTGTGGGTAGTGCATTTGCTTGAGACTACTTGACGGTTGCACTCTACGCTTACTATCATAATATATCCCGGCCGTCAACCCGGGCCGAGAGATACAGACACCTGCAGTGTTGGTCAGGTAATTTGAGCAACACTCTCAACTCGCATCCGTTAAGTGGATGAAGCTCGACTGTGTGGTCCCAGTCTTCCCACTGAGCCCACAGCACACTCACTCTGGGTAGGAGCGGGCCGGAGTCCGAAAAATCCCTATGACTCTTATGGGAATCGAACCCGCGACCTTCCAGTCCGTAACCCAAGGCGCTAACCACTGCGCCATGGCGGCTGGCCTTTCTCTGTTTCTGGTCGGGCGATCTGGAATGACCTTCCTCTCTCCCTTCGCCAAAAGACTACTTACGACACTTTAAAATCCAGCCTCAATACATATTTATTCCAAACCTAAAATTTTTCCCTCCTGTTTCATTTCATATCTGTCCTAGCCTTCAACAGCCGAAATCTCCATCACTTTCATCATCATCATCATCATCAGACCCGTGACCTTGGCGGTCGTTGGGGAGACACGAAAGACGATGCCGTGGTAAGCCTCCTCCGTCCATCTAGGTCTTCGGCTCTGCGCAGTAAAGCCGAGTCCCTTCATCCCGTTTCCCTTCTCTAAGTTGTCCATCCATGAACTTGTTCTGTCTTCCCCCTCTTTCTGCCACCTCGAGTGTTCCGTGCAGTACTTTTTGGCAGAGTGTTGTGCGGGTGACGTGGCCGAACCATGTCACTTTTTCTTCTTGAAAGATGGGGAGATGGGTTCCTGTGACCTGCCAGCCGTGTTATTTGACTCTTGACAAATTCATTGTTTTCGTTCTCTCCAGGATATGCCCAGCAGTTTTCTATGGCTTTTTGTTTCAAATGACTGGATTCGCTTTGCTGTTTCAGCAGTCAATGTCCAGTTTCACTTCCGTACGCAGGTAGTTGAATTAGGCTTTGTAGAGCTTTAGTTTGATTGGAAACTGATCTATTTATTTTTCCGTATGGGGGTGAGTTTTGTCATGGAAAAAGTTGCCATGGCTATCTGACTTTGATTTCTGTCGTCGATCGCAGTCCTTTGTGAGTGTAGCCCAAGGGATTTAAAAGCGTCTACCTCCTCCATTGTTGGCCGTTCAGTAAATTTTAGCAGTGACGTTGCTCGTGCTGTTCACAAGTACTTTACTTTCTCCGAGTCACCTCCATCCCATTGCTCCAGCTCTGTTCTCAAGTCTGGTCATAAGATCTTGCAGCTCTGTGTTATCTTCCGCCATGAGGGCAATTCATCGGCCAACCGCAAGTTTGAGGGGTCTGCCGCCAATGGAGATAGTAGAGTGGAAGTCATGGAGGGTCTCTCATAATGTTTTCCAAGAACAGATTAAACAGAACCCAGATAACAACTCCTTGTCGGGCCCCAACTGTGGTTTTTAAGTAGTCTCCGACCTGATTGTTTAGAAGGACTGCACTGCTTGCGGTGTTTTGTAAGTGCTTGAATGGTTTGCGTAGTCCTTCTTCAATGCCCAAAAATTCTGAGGACCTGCCACAGGCCCTTTGTGCCATACTCTGTCGAAAGCCCTTTTTGAAGTCGATGAAGATGTGGAACCTGTCTCTCTGATGTTGAAGATGTTTTTCCATCAGGATGTGGCAGTTAAAAATCTGTTCGATTGTGCTCCTGCCTGCCTGAACCAGCTTGTTCCTCTGCAAAGGGGTCTTCTGCCTCCTTCTTGAGTCGATTCAAAATAACTTTGAGCATGATCTTGCTGGCGTGCTGATGAGGCCCGATTTTTTTATAGTTTTGGGATTGGCGTAAATTCCCCTTCTTGGCAGGGGTATGATGATGATTGTTTCCCTTCTGTTGCCACTGTTTGTCTCCCAAATCTTCGACAGATAGCTGGAACATGTGTGATGACTGTTTCGCCATCATGCTTAGAGCTCTGCTGGTATGTTGTCTGCTCCTGGGGACTTTCCTACTGGTAAGCTGCGGATGGCTTCTTCCACTTCTTCCCTCAGTATAGGTAATGGCGAGGGTGCTCTTGATGTTGCTGCTTTCTCTTCCATCACTTTACCAAAGTGTAAAGCCTGGGTGCGTGTGTGTGTTCTTTTGAATTTGTTAACATTGTTAACAATTGTTCTTGGTTGTATGTGTAAAAGTATGTTGAATGCAAAGTGCTTTGATTTGTTTTTACAATATAAAGTGCCAAAGAAATTCCATTTATCACCATCGTTGTTGTTATTATTATTATTAGTAGAAGTATTATTGTTGTTATTATTATTATCATTATTATTGTATTAACTCAAGAGTGTATGCATATGGCAGAGGAGTGTCCAGCTGCCGTGAGCTCTGTAACTGTGCACAAGTCGGGGCAAGGCGAGGCTGAAACAGGCCCCCCTCCCCACATTTTACAAACGTGCCATTTTTGGGGGTTGTTGTGGTTGGCCCCGTGCATACGGGCCCTTTTGTTTTGTGCCCTTTTTTTGTGTGTGCCCATTCGGGTGGCCCGGATGTCCTAAATCATATTTGAATATCATCATCATTATTATTATTTAAATTTTATTATTTTTTTTTATGGTAAAAAAACTTTTTTTCGGTAACTGTACGCTTCCTTTGCTTCGACAGAAATTTAGTCAACCGGGGCCCCCTCTGGGGCTGCGCGTCGCCACAAAAACGCTCCCCATCCGAGATTTTGGGAAAGGTGTATGATATGGTAGGGTGTCCCCTGCCTGAGCTCTGTAAGGCCAAGTCGGGGGAAACCCCTCTCGACAATCTTACCAATGTGCTTTATTTTCGGGTCGGGGGGGGGGGGGGGGGGGGGGGGGGGTGCACCCCTTTTTCAAAGAGTTGTAAAGCGATCGAGGCTTTGACAGGGAACCTTCATTTAAAAAACCAAAAAAAAAAAATTAGAATTTCAATTTTTTTTTTTAAATTTGGGAGATTTACTGTAAACTTTTGTGCAAAAGGGTGAATTTAAAAATTTGTTAATTTCCCAAATAGTTTAAGAAAACCTTCGTCATAAAAAAACCCCAGTAAGTTAAAGGAAAATGGATACCCCATAGCTCATGTTTTCCTCTAAAGCTTTTTTGCCAAATTTTGGGACAGGGGGCGCTAAAAGGAAATTAGCGTGCAAACCCTTTTGGAGTGGGGAACTTGACCGTGGGCAGGGGTTTATGTAATCTCGGGCCCGGGGGTTTGTTTTTTCTGCTTAAAATTGGTGGGTGGAATAAAGATTTTATTTGGGGAAAAAGGGGCAACTTTGTGCCCTGCCCCCTTGTTTGCGAAAAGAGGGGTTTTATTGCTTGATTTTCACAAAATCAAAGTCAAAATCAAAATTTTTTGTTCAGTTTCATTGAAAAAGATGATTTTCTTTTTTTATCAAACCCTCTACCAAAAAAAAAAAGCGAGAAAAAAAAATAATGATAGCAACATAAATAAAAAACCCAAATTATAGTAAATATACAAATCAAAAAAAAAAAGACATAAAAAAAATCTATATGGAATTAAAAAAAAACAAAAACCGAAAAAATAAACCAACAATTCAAATACTTGAAAAAATATCCCCCATAATACAAAAAAAACAAGCACAAAGAAAAACCAAACCAAACAAACAAGAAAACAAAAAAAAAAAATTTCAAAAAACCCCCACCAAATGCTTCCCCCCACCCCCTCACACACATAACACACAAAAATTCAACCTACAAACAAGAATAAAAAAAAAAAAAATGAATCAAAAAGAAAAAAAAACAAGGAAAAAAAAAAATCAAACAAAAAACAAACAAGTAACAACAAAAAACAGCGACAAAAAAACATACCAAAAAAACACCAAACAAAAGAAGAAAATATAGAATCAAAAGCAAAAAAGGTCCCCTCCCCAAGAAAACCCCCCTAAAACCCCCCAAAAACTAAAAAGCAAAATAAACCAGAACCCCCCCCCACCTACCAACAATAAAACAACAACAACAAAAACAACAAAACCAAATGGATTAAAAAAAGGAAAAATGATTTCATTTAAAAAACTTACAACACATACACATACAATCCCCACCCTTTTCCCCCTTTACCACATAATATATTACATATAAAAAACAAAATAACCAACACCATTGGGTTCAGAGCAAAGAATAAAACAAAAACATCCTTCCCCCCCTTTCCCCGGTCATAACAGCGTTACATGTGTTTTTATTTTAGGCAAACACTTAATCCTTCCATCAAAGAATAAATTCAGGCAATGTAAACCCACCCAGCAGTACAAACGTCAGCAATAAGAATTTAGCTCATCTAATACAATGAAAAAGAAAATTAACAGCGACAAATTAAATAAATCAGCATATTTTGTGTAACACAAAAAACGTAAAAAGGCCAACACAGCAAGAAAGTAAAAAACCAAAACCGAACCAATTACACAACACACACGCACTCACACACTTGTACACTCTTACTTGTAAGAGTCTAAAACCATTATTACCTTCTTTTTCTGAAAAGTCCTTGAATAAGATATTAAAAAATATTGATTTGGCATTTCGTATAACAAAATCTTTAATGAACAGTCCTATAGGACATTTGTTTTAGTTATAAGTCGCATTAGCATTTCTTATGTATGTATTTGTTGTTATCATTGCTTAGCCTTTTTCTGTATACTGCCTAGGATATTTAGCAACAGATAGCAATTTCACAGCACACAACCATCAACATCAATGTCCCCTCCCCTCCCCTTCCCATCGTCTAATATCACTGAGTGAACAGACGTAAAATTGAAGCAACAACAAACACTTGTACACACACACACACACACACACACACACACACACACACACACACACACACACACACACACACACACACACACACAACCACATCCACACACACACACACACCAGATTCAGAGCGTGTTGGGGTTGATATCATATCAACCCATATATAGATCAATGCTTACACATGTACTCTATATGAATATGAAAACTTGGGTCATATCTAATTTTAATAATAAGATTAACGCCAGTGACACTTAAATCACTCTCTTAAGTTTACAAGTCGTGTTCTGTGCTTTTATTCATGAAATATCTTTTTAGATGTGTTTTATACTGATTTTTGCTTTTAATACATTTCAAATTTTTGGGGAGTTTATTCCATAGGTCACTGCCTGAATACAAGAGGCTCGATTTATATAGGTTATTTATGGGTCTTGGAAATGTTAGCAAATGGTTGTGTCTATGTTGGTTAACTTTGAAAGCTTTGGTAATCTTCGGAGGTACATTTTGATTAACAACTTTTTGCATAAACACAGCTTTATTGAATAAAAGTCGGGTTCGAAATGTCAGGACATTTATTTGCTTATAATCCTCAATTGTCAGGGAGCGTGTTTTTAAAAATGCAAGTTTTACTGCTCTTTTATATAAACGATGAATGGATTTCAAGTTCGTTCCACTGCAGGTATCCCAAATAGTTGACGCATAGTCAATGATTGGTAGAATCTATCCATCTATCTATCTGTCCCGTAGTCTGACGACCGTGGGGGCACCCTCAAAGACTCAACAACCAGTTCCCTCCATTCCTCTCTCTGTTCTGCCTTTCTCAGGATTTTGTTGAGTTCTAGGCCTGTCCATTCGCTGATGTTATCCTCCCAGCTCTTCCTTGGTCTGCCTCTTCTTCTTCCTCCTTGGACAGTGCCTTGTAAAACTGTCTTTGCAAGTCCTTTGGATCTTGTGACATGCCCATACCATTTAAGTTTACGCTTTTTCACGATCGTTAGAAGGTTCTCATAGGGTCCAATGGTTTGCTGGATTCTGTTATGCACGCTTTCAGACTGCACAGATGAAGCCATAGAAGAATTTTATGACCAGGTACAAGAGGTTCTGAATCAAACTCCCAAGAAAGACATCCTCGTTGTGCAAGGTGACTGGAACGCCAAGGTAGGAGAAGATGCATGGAAAGATTGGGAGGGCGTTTGTGGGCCACATTGTAATAACCAATCAAATGAAAGAGGCTTGAGACTCCTGGAGTTGCCAGTAACAACCACCTCCCGCTAGTGAATACACTTGGCCCCCACAAGAAATCCGAAAATGGGGCATGGCATAGCCCAAAAAGGAGAACACCACAACCAAATAGATTACATCATGGTGAAAAGACGGTTTCAGTCTAGCGTTAAAATCGCACAGAATGAAATTTTCCCGGGGCAGCATAGGATGTCATGCTTTGATGAGATTTCGCTACGTTTTAAAAAAATTTGGGAAAAAAAATTTTTTTTTTGGGGTTTTTTTTTAAATTTTTTTTTTTTTTTAAAAAATTTTTTTTTTTTTTTTTTTTTAAAATTCCTTTTAAAAAACCCTTTTAAAAAAAAGGGGTTTTTAAATTTTTAAATTTTTGGTTTTTAAATTTTTTTTGGGGGGGTTTTTTAAAAATTTTTTCCCAAAAAAAAAAAAAGGGGAAAAAATTTTTTAAAAAACCCCAAAAAAAAAAAAATTTTTTAAAATTTTTTTAAAAGGGGGCCCCTTTTTTAAAAAAAAAAAAGGGTTTTTTTTTTCCCCCCCCTTTTTGGGGTTTTTTAAATTTTAGGCCCCCGGGGAAAATTTTCCCTTTTTTCTGCCCTTTTTTCCCGGGGGGCCCCCAAAAAACCCCCCCTTTTTTTCCCCCCCCCTTTTTTTTTTTTTTTTCCCCCTTAGGGGGGTTTTTTGGGTTTTTTGGGCCCCCCTTTTTCCCCCTTTTTAAAAAAAAAAGGGGGGAATCAAAAAAGGTTTTTTTTTAATTTTTAAAGGGGAAAAGGGTTTGGGGGAAAGGGGGTTTTTTTTTTTTAAAAAAAAAGGGGGGGGGGTTTTTTTTCCCAAAAAATTCTTTTTAAAAAAAAACCCCCGGGCCGGGGGGGCCCCCAAAAAAAGGAAAAAAAAAATTTTTTTGGGGAAAAGGGCCAAAAAAAAAAATTTTTAAAAACCCCCCCTTTTTTTTTCCCCCCCAAAAAAATTTAAAAACCCCCCCCCCCCAAAAAAAACCCTTTAAAAAAAAAAAAAAGGAAAAAAGGGGGGGGGGGTTTTTAGGGGAAAAAAAGGATAAAAAAAAAAAACCCCAAAAAAAAATTTTAAAAAGGAAAAAAAAAGGGGGAAAAAACAAAAGGGGAAAAAAAAAAGAAAAAAAAAAAAAAAAATTTTAAAAAAAAAACGGGAAGGGGGGCAAAAAAAAAAAAAGGGGCCAAAAAAAAAAAAAAAAAAGAAAAAAAAATTGAAAAAAAAAAAAAAAAAAAAAACCAAAAAAAAAGGGCCCCCCAAAAAAGGTTTGAACAGGGAAAATTTTTTAAAAAAAAAAAAAGGGGGGGCCTTTTTAAAAATTCCCCAAAAAAAAAAATTTCCCCCAAAAAAAAAAAGGGGGGGGCCCCCCCAAAAAAAAAGGGTTTGGGTTTCCCCCCTTTAAATTTTTCCCCCCCCCCCCCCCCCCCCCCCAAAAAAAGGGAAAAAACCCCCCCCAATTTTGAAAAAAAACCGGCGGGGGAAAAAAAAAAAAGGGGCCCAAAACCCCCCCCCCAAAAAAAAAAAAAAACCCTTTTTTAAAAAAGGCCCAAAAAAATTTTTTAAAAAAAAAGGGGGAAAAAAAAAAAAAACCCAAAAAAAAAAAAAAGGGGCCCCCAAATTTCCCAAAAAAATTTTTTTTTAAAGGGAAAAAAAAAAAACCCCCCAAATTTTTTGGTTTTAAAAGGGTTTTTGGGGGGGGGCCAAAAAAAAAATTTAAAATTTTTTGGGGAATTTAAAAAAACCCAAAAGGGGGAAAAAAAGGGCATTTTCCCCCGGGGGGGAGTTTTTAAAAAAGGGGAAAAAAAAAAACCCCCCCCCCCAAAAACCCCCCCTTTTTTTCCCCCCGGGGGGGGAAAAATTTTTAAAAGGGGGAAAACCCCCCCCCCCCTTTTTTTTTTTTAAAAAAAAAGGCCCTAAAATTAAAACCCGGGGGGGGGGAAAAAAAAAACCCCCCCAAAAAAAAAGGGTTTAGAAAAATTTTAAAAAAAAAAACCCCCAAAACTTGGAAAAAGGGGAAAACCCCAAAAAAAAAAAGGGGGTTTTAAAATTTTAAAAAAAGGGAAAAAAAAAAAAAGGGGGGTTTTTTTAAAAAAAAGAAAAAAAATTTTTTGGGGAAAAAAAAAAGGGGAAAAAAAAAACCCCCCAAAAAAAAACCCAAAAAAAAATTTACCCCCCCCAAAAAAAAGGCCCGGGTTTCCCTTTTCCTTTTTTTTGGGGGGCCCCAAAAAAAAGGAAAAGGGGAAGGGGGGGGTTTTGGGCCCCCCAAACCCTTAAAAACCCCAAAAAAAAAAAAGGGTAAAGGGGGGAAAAGGGAAAAATTTTTTAAAAAAAAATTTTTAAAGATTTTTTTTTTAAAAGGGGTTTTTTGGGGGTTTACCTTAAAAGGGGCCCTTTTTTTTTTGCCCAAGGAAATTTTTTTTAAAAAAATTTTTAAAAAATTTTTTCCTTTTCCCAAAAAACCCCCTTTTTTTTTCCTTTTTTTTTTTTTCAAAACTTTTTTTTTTTGGTTTGGGTTTTTTTTTAAAAAAAAAAATTTTTCTTAAAAAAGGTTTTTTAAGGGAGCCCAAAAACAAAAAAATTTTTCCCCAAAAAATTTTCCTTTTTTTTAAAAAAATTTTTTTTTTAAAAAAAAAAATTTTAAATTGGGTTTTTTCCCCCAATTTTTTTTTGTTTTTTTAAAAAAGGCGGGTTTTTAAAAAAATTTTTTTTGGAAAAAAGGGGGGGTTTTTTTTTTTTTAAAAAAAAAAGGGGGGAAAAAAATTTTTTTTTTTTTTAAAAAAAAAAAAAGGGGGGAAAAATTTTTTTATTTATATCCTGTCCTTCCCCCCGGGGGCCCCTTTTTTCCCCCCCCCGGGGGCCCGGGGGGGGGGCCCCCCCTTTTTTTTTTGGGGGTTTTGGGGGGGCCCACCCCTTTTTGGTATCCAGTTTTTTTCCCCCCCCCCCTTTTTTCCCCCCCCCCGGGGGTTTTTCCCCTTTTTTTTTTTTAAAAAAACCCCTTTTTCCCCTTTTGGGGGAAAACCTTTTTTTTTCCCCTTTTTTGCTCCCCCTTTTTTTTTGGGGGTTCTTTTGATTCAGGATCCGCCTGGGGTTTTAAAAAAAATTTTTTAAATTTGGCAGAAAGGGCCCTTTAAACCCAAAGGAAATTTGGATGTGACGAGTTTTTTGGGGTTTTTTTTGGGGGTTCAAAATTTTTTGGGTTTCACCCTTTCGCCAGTTAAGGGCATGGGGGGGATGCCCAGCAAGTTGATCTTCACCTTTTTGTGTGCTCGTGCCCCTTTTTTGGGATGACTGCTCCAAGGTACTTGAAAGTTCCCACCCCCCTAGTGCCCCCGCCCCCTCATCTTTAAAGCGGTTGGGGGTGGTCGGGGTGGTACTGTTTTTACTTGGTATTCTCTTTTCCCTGGGTGTCTCCCTACCATGGGCTTGGTGATGTTTTCCCGTTGGGGGGTGAATCCCCGGAGTTCTTCTTCCTGCGGGCCCCTGAGATTTAATACGTAAAAAGAAACGGGAAATTGCAGACTGGCCTTCCCCTATTGTGATTTGGGGGTCTTGGAAACCAAGGAGGGCCTCCTTTCATGGGTGTTTTTCCGGAACACGTTGAAAAAAACGGGGGGTGCGGGGGCCTTGGGCGGGAAATCCCAAATGAAGTCCGGAAAACCCCCGATTTCTCCCCCCCCATGAGGAAATGCACTGTGGGAGTGTCATTTCAGCCCTGGATGACTTGAAACCAAAAACCCGTCCCAAGCTATATCTCTCATGACTTGCCACAGACTTCTTGCCACACTCGATCCCAAAAGGGCCCTTTTTGAAGTCAAGAAGTTGTTGTAGAGCTTAGCTGATGTTGGGGGGAAAGCTTCTCTAAGAGCATTCGGGTGTTGAAAAAACTGTTCGACAGTGCTTCGCCCGGTCTGAATCCTGCCCGTTTTCTGATAGGGTTTTTTTACTTTTGGTTTTAGGGCGGTTCAAGGGAAAAGCGTAGAAACTTTTTCTTGGATGGTTATAGACTGATTTTTTCTGTAAATTTTTGGGACTTTTTAGGCTCCCCCCTTTTTTGGAAGTGGAACTATGAGGATTGGGGCCATGTTCAGGAAATCTTTGCTGGTTTCCCAAAGCGTTGGCAGTGATTGTTTTAAAGCCTTGAACTCTGGGCCCCCCGTTCTTTGAGCTCAGGCCGGGATGTTTCAACCCGGTGAATTTTTCCCCCTTTCCGGGTCTTTAATGCTTTTTTCTAAATCTTTCCCCCGCAAACCCCGTGTGCTTTTTAGGAAATTTTTTTGGGCTTTGGGTCTTTCTCGTGAATTTGTTCGGATCGCCTTCAGCTTGTGTTTTTTACCCGGCTCTGCAATATTCTGTCCATCTCTTCATGATATTTTGGGGCTTTTCTTAAGGAAAGACCCCTCTTTTTTCTTAAAAAAACGGAGGCTTTTGGGTGCTGGGACTTGGGGTTTTTCCTTTAAAGGCCCGGGACGCCTCTTTGCTGTCTCCTTTTTTGGCCCTTTTCCTTCTTTAACCCTTGGGGGCCCTTTTCTGACCCTTCCATTCCCCAGGGGCCCCATCATCTTCTTCTTGATTGACCTGTTTTACTGTTTCTATATCTTCCCGGGGGGGGTTTCTGGGTTTTTGGGCTTCCCCGGCTTTAGCTCCCCCCTTTGGGCGCAAAAGGTCCCGGGTATCGTTGGTAACCCACGGGTTTTGGGTTTTTTTCCTCTCTTTCCCAAGGATCCCCCAGGGGCTTTTCTCCCGAATGGTCTTGCTGAAGGTTCAGTGGGTTGTTGATGTCATCTTTGGGGAAATTCAATGCTGCAAATCCCGCGCCCTATTCAGCTTTAAAAAAAATTTTAGCGATTCGGGGGCCTTTACTTTTCCCTGTTGAACCCCAGACGGGGGGGTTTTTCCTTTGGTTTTTTTGGTCTTACTTTATCTTTTGGGTCATAGTCCATTTTCGGGGCACTTTCCAAAAATCAGCGCAGGGGGAAAATTCTTTTCGGGCTTTGTTGTGCTCGACTTAATCGTTTGGGGGGCCCAAAATGTATCAATTTGGGTTTTGTGTCTTTCCCTTTTGGGGATTTCCACGTCGTTTTTCTTGATGGGCTTGTGGGGGATAAGGGGTTGGGGACAGTAAGATTTTGGCTGCTTTTCGAAATTTCCAAAAATTTTGGGCCTCTTCTTAGTTTGTCCCACGCCAAAAAGGCCCTTCTGTCCCTGGGTTTGGGGCTTTAACGTCCAGGGCCCTTTTTTGGCCTTCCCCTCGCCGGATCACGAGAAAGTCTTCTTTGGGAGTTGATTTGATGGCGCCTCCAAAAACTTCGTAGAAACCCCTCGATTTCTTTATCTCGTTTGCTGATGTTTTGGGGCTTTGGGCTTGGGATGATGGTCAGTTTTTTGTGGTTTTTGCTTTCGACCAAAAGCATGGAGATCAGTCTGCTTAAAATTGGGGGACACTGATGCACTGTTAGTCCCCTTCTTGTTTTACAAAAAATCCCACTCCGTGTTGGTGTTTGGGGTCGTGCCACTATACCATTTGTTTGTTTACCTCCTTTGGGTTGGGTTCGCCAATCCCCACCCAACGGGGCTTCGGCCAGTTTCCCCTATGTCCCATTCTTTTCTTCGAAGTTGTGGGTTTGCTCTTGGGCTTCCCACGGTGTTTAAGGGGAAGGATGTTTTCCCTTTTTCCCAAAGATGGTCCTTTCAGCCCGGGTTTTTGATACTGTAGTTTGCGTCCATCGCCTATTTTCCACCTCCATCCCGGGAAAGCTCCAATGGGAAGGCGCGGTTTTTTGGGAATTTTCCCGGGGGGGAACCGATCCGGCATGTCTTTCCTTTTCAGGTTGGTTTCCCTTTTGGTATTTCCCGTTTGGGGGTGGATTGCTTTGGGGGCGCCCATCTCCCCTCCAAACCGCTATTTTCCCCCTAGCTGGGGGGTTTTTTGGGGGGGGTTATCTCCCCCCCTGAGAAGGGGAGTACTGGGTTTTCAGGGTTTCCCGTAGCAGAGGAACCCTCTGAAAACGGGCTCTTCATTATATTTGGTTTTAATATTATTTATTAAATTTTTATTTTTTGTAGGAAAAAGGGCAGTTTAGCTGAGTTAGAGCATGTGACAGGAATATTTTTTAAAGAAACCCTGATTTATCCCCCGTGCAATAAAAAACTGGTTTTTTTAAAGAAGAATTTGGGATGTTTGTATTGTTTTTCAATGGGTTTAGATAGTACAGAGGAATTTAAATTGGGCCCGGGAATTTGAAGGGGGGAAGAGCAAATCACCTTTATTTATGGACAGGTTTAAAATTTTGCCTTTTAAAAAAATTTTGGGGGGAAAACAAAACCCTTTTTTTTAATTTCACAAGTTGTATAGATATTCAGTGTTTCAACAATAACCGGTAAAACCGGGCTAGCGAAATTTTATAATCCGAGCATTTTAAAAAGTCTAAAATTTAGTGTTTTTAGAATTCGTTTTCATTTGTAAAGCTTTTCAAAACGTCAAAGATTGTCAAATTTGGGGGAGATTAAATGGAAAAATTTAAAATGTTTTTTAGTTAAAAATATTGTTTTAGGTAATGAGATCATTTTCGCTTTACTTGTCAAAATTTTTAAAATTTTTTTTGCCCACATTTTAAAAAAAAGGGTGTTTTTCCCTCAGCTATAAAGTCTTTTAAAGAATGTGAATTTTTGAAACATGTTTTTTTACATTAAATGTATGATGGCTTTCCCAAAACGGGGGAGAGTCACTATGTAATTAACAAAATGTTGAAAGTAATTAGCTTTGATCTGCGTTTAATGAAATTTACTTCATTCCTTTGTGTCCTAAATTGTTCATTTTACCCTGGGGTTTTTAGGGGTTCTGAAGTTTATCTAAATTTTTATTCCCTTTTTTATCCCTGGAGGTTTTGGTTTTTTTCTTTAACCTTTTTTTTAAAAAAAAAATGGAGCAAGTTTTTCCTCACGAGGGTAAATGTGCTAACTAAAATTCCCGCAGCTTCATCGGGGGCTCTGAATTTTGGGATACATCGTTTAAAAATGATTCCCTCAGGTCAGAAAGAAAACTTTTCCTTTAAAAGTTTTGAATCGTCGGTAATTATACTTTTATGCCCCAAATTTAAAAAATTTTTTTGCCAAAAATTAAACCAAGTCAGCAGGGCAGGATTTTGGGCGCTTTCAAGCCCCCCCGGGGGGTTTGGGTTTACGCCCGTGGTTTAGCTATCGTGGCGTTTTAGATACGGAATGCCCCCTTTTTGCACTTAAAACCCTCGCTTTAAGAGGGCCCAAATTTGGGGGGCATTTCGTTTTTTCAGGGATTGGGGCCCATTGGGCCTTTACTTGGGTTAAAGGGCAGTTTTCTTTTCTTTTCTTTTTTCTCTTTTGGGGTTAAAACTGATTCAGTTACTTTTGGGTTTTCGCCTTCACACGTGACGTCTATCACAAATTTGATGGAAGTAAATCGCCCAAGCTTTAAACTTATTTTTAACAACCCCCCCCCCCCCCCCCCCCAAACCCCCACCCCCCACCCCCAACTGTAGTGGGGGGTTTTAGTTTAAGTTTTATGACTTGTTTTTAAACAAATTTTTAAACCCCAAACGTTAAAAATTTATTCCTTCACTGAACGCTGAAAAGAATTGACCCGGGCCCCAACATAGGGCGGGCACATTGGTGGTGGCCCCCGTGGCCCTTTAAAACATTTCTTTTTTGTAATTTCTGAGCTGGGGTGGGCTGTGAAAATTAAGGGCTGACTAAATGGATCTGGTGTTTTTATTTTTATTCTTTTATATCGCAGATAATGGACTAAGCATTTGTGTGGTTTTTTACATCCAGTCCCCGTGTGTATGCAGTTTTGTCTAATTAATTTTTCATATTAAACTAAGAATAAGCTCAGAAGTACTCACACACTGTGCTTACTAGTACAACACTAGACAGCAAAGTTTCCAGATCTGTGATATTGTCTCATGTTGTGTGTAAATGTGTGTGTGTGTGTGTGTGTTGGTGGTGTGTGTGTGTGTGTGTGTGTGTGTGTCTGTGTGTGTGTCTGTCTGTCTGTCTGTTTGTCACTCTGTGTCTGTGTCTGTGTTTGTGTATTGCACTCTAAGTTTCACATGTTGATTTTTTTTTACAAAAATGTCATAGATTTATCAGTGTTATTCAGTGCACTGATACCCTTAACCTTATTTTCATTTTTGAGATACTAAATCAGGGTGTGTGTGTGTGTGTGTGTGTGTGTGGTGTTGTGTGTATCTATGTGTGTGCATGTCACTGTATGTGTGTAGCTTTAGACTTTGTCGAATTTTTATCTACCTGATCAAATGCTATATTACTTACAAAGTTTATGAATCAATCCATACCTTAGTTTTGCTCATGAGGACTATACTATAGTAAATTCTTTTTGCGAGGACTGAAACAAAAAGCATCAGCCTATAGATTCAAAACACTCCATATCCACTACACCATGTCTGTCCAACCAAGAAGTCAATTTAATGGGTGCTTTCGTGCCTTCACCCACTGCGATTTAAAGCTTGTATTAATTTATCAACACTTTGGTCACATGCTTAGCATGTTAGTGTTTCCACAACCAGCTGAATACTAATGCGTGGTATGGAATCTTTTGGATGAAACAAGCATGATTCATCTTCTGACACAAAGAAAAGCAAGGTATTGGTAACTCTGCACACACATCTGCTGATCTAGGCGATCACAAACATCCTCTCTCCTCCTCCCGTTTAGTTTGCTAGACACTGTCAGGGTTCAGACCCAGGATTTCAGGACTGGAAGGATCAAACTCTGTCAGTTTAGTTTATGAACCACTCAGGTCTGTATCAACTATCACGATAGTCTATGGTCTGTATCGCGACAGTCTATGGTCTGTAGCAACTATCATGATAGTCTATTGTCTGTTTCATGACAGTCTATGGTCTATATCATGACAGTCTATGGTCTGTATCATGATTGTCTATGTTTTGTATCGTGACATTATATGGTCTGTATCAACTATCATGACAGTTTATGGTCTGTTTCATGACAGTCTATGGTCTATATCATGACAGTCTATGGTCTGTATCGTGACATTCTATGGTCTGTATCGTGACATTCTATGGTCTGTATCGTGACATTCTATGGTCTGTATCGTGACATTCTATGGTCTGTATCGTGACATTGTATGGTCTGTATCAACTATCATGATAGTCTATGGTCTATATCATGACAGTCTATGGTCTGTATCGTGACATTCTATGGTCTGTATCGTGACATTCTATGGTCTGTATCGTGACATTCTATGGTCTGTATCGTGACATTGTATGGTCTGTATCAACTATCACGATAGTCTATGGTCTATATCATGACAGTCTATGGTCTGTATCGTGACATTCTATGGTCTGTATCGTGACATTCTATGGTCTGTATCGTGACATTCTATGGTCTGTATCGTGACATTGTATGGTCTGTATCAACTATCATGATAGTCTATGGTCTATATCATGACAGTCTATGGTCTGTATCGTGACATTCTATGGTCTGTATCGTGACATTCTATGGTCTGTATCAACTATCATGATAGTCTATTGTCTGTAACAGGACAGTCTATGGTCTATATCATGACAGTATATGGTCTATCGCCTGTATCATGGCCTGTATCATTATTGTCTATGGTCTGTGTCGTAATTGCCTATGGTCTGTATCATAATTGTCTATGATCTGTATCATGATTGTCTATGGTCTTTATTATGACAGTCTATGGTCTGTATCATGACAGTCTATGGTCAGCATCATGACAGTCTATGGTCTGTATCATGACAGTCTATAGTATGTAACATGGTCTGTATCATGGCAGTCTATGGTCTGTATCATGACAGTCTATGGTCTGTATCATGACAGTCTATGGTCTGTATCATGACAGTCTATGGTCTGTATCATGGTCTGTATCATGGCAGTCTATGGTCTGCATCATGACAGTCTATTGTCTACATTATGATTGTCTATGGTCTGTATCATAATTGTCTATGGTCTGTATCCTGATTGTCTATGTATAGTTGTATCACGGCAGTCTATGGTCTGTATCATGGCAGTCTATGGTCTGTATCATGGCAGTCTATGGTCTGTATCATTACAATATATGGTCTGTATCGTAATTGTCTATGGTCTGTATCCTGATTGTCTATGTATAGTTGTATCATGGCAGTCTATGGTCTGCATCATGAAAGTCTATTGTCTGTATCATAATTGTCTATGGTCTGTATCCTGATTGTCTATGTATAGTTGTATCATGACAGTCGATGGTCTGCATCAGGACAGTCGATACCTGTACAGTTGTATCGTTCGTTCGTTCGTTCGTTCGTTCGTTCCGTTCGTTCCGTTCGTGCGTGCGTGCGTGCGTGCGTGCGTGCGTGCGTGCGTGCGTGCGTGTGCGTTGTGCTGTCAGTATTGGGCTGTGTAATTGCCCTTCATGAGATGATTCAAGGTGTTTTGACTTGACTTGATTTGACTTTTTGAATTAAAAAACGTCTGATAAACCGGGTGTGGCAGATGTTGCTGAATAATTTGGACAAGCTGGTCACCACACAGACCATTGTCTGAACAGGCTCTGCAAATAATGCCCGAGTTACCTTCTTTTTGGGTTTGGTGGTTGTTGGTTTTTTTGTTTTGTTGTTGTTTTGTTGGTGGTGGTTGCTGTTGGGTTTTTTTTGGAGGGGGGGGGGGGGGGGGGGGGGGGGGTGGAGGGGGGGGGGGGGGAATCGTTTAAACAATTGTTTGGGGGTGGGGGGTGGGGGGTGGAGCTGGGGTCTGAGTAAAGAATTAAAAAACAATAACACACTTATGTTAATATGTATTATCCTTATTGCTATTAACATTTTTGTTATCATTGTGAATAATATCAATATTACTATTATTCTTTTCACTATTATCATCACTATGAATGGGGTTGGGGCTGGTTTTTTGGTTATTATCGTATCCGTTCCTTAGTGTGTGTGTGTGTGTGTGTGTGTGTGTGTGTGTGTGTTGTGTGTGTGTGTGTGTGTGTGTGTGTGTGTGTTGAATAGGTTTATGTTCAGCCTTTTGCCCATTCAGTTGTAATTGTTTTCTAAAGATTGAGCAGTCAAAAAATTCAAAAACAACACCCCATACCCCCCCCCCCCCCACACACCCCCCCAACCTAAAAGTATGTGTCGAAATATTTGGGTGATTGGAGTCCAATCTGTATGTATATAGGTATACACGTGTGTGTGTGTGTGAAGTCAAGTCAAATTTTTATTTCCAGATGGTACATTGAATAAGCAATGCATTCGCTTTTTTTCATCAAGCCATCTAAGAACGCATTTCTTAATGATAATACTGAAATACTACATTTTTGTAACCTTTACCAATAAATTGAACCAGTAAAAAGAGGAAAATCGATAAAATAATACATTGGAAAATACAAATTACACACATATACATACACACGCACACATATACTCACACACACCTGCGCGCGTGCGCGCACGCGTAGACACACATACTTAAAGAATGTTTTAAGAATTGAAAGTAATAAAATCATAAAATTGGAATTACATAAAACATCAAGACAAACAAATTATTTCACCGATTATATCATCCATTCTTTCACATTCATACTTTAGATAATAAAAAAGGTACAGGAACAAAACGTTAAATACTAGGCATTCATTATGTCATTACTGACAATATTGCCTGCAATGACATCCCTCCTCTCCTCCACCCACGCAAACTATGCGCTCATACTCTTCAAATAGCGCTTTCTAAATACAATACATTCACACAATGACTATCAAGCAAGCAAAATAAGTCAAATAAGACAATGATAATGATAATTATAATAGTGATACAATAATAACAACAATCACTCATCACCATGAGACAACAACATAACGATAATAACAGAAAAGCATTGGAAAGGATTGGGGGGGGGGGGGAGGTGGAGGAGGAGTATCAAAGGGGAAGGCAAAAAACACATTCAATCAAACAGAAAAGTAATAATAAAGAAACAATCATTCAAACAAATAAAACCCCTATACAATACAAAAATCAAAAGCCCATAATCAACTGGACTATCAAACTAAAACAATACCGCTTATAAATAGTATCAATGATCTCATCCCTAACTGCAATAAGAACAACATCCACGATAAAACCTATTGAACTGGACAAGAGAAAGGGCATGAGGAGAGGAGAGAGCGAGAGAGAGAGAGAGAAACAGAGACATATGTGATATGTAGCCGATATCTTGTGCACATAGAGGGAGAGAGATGGGGGAGAGAGGGGGAGAGAGAGGGGGAGGGAGGGAGTTTAAGAGGGAGGGGGAGAGAGAGGAAGTGAGGGAGAGGGAGAGAGAGGGAGGGAGAGAGACAGAAGACAGAGACGATGTGTGGCCGAGATCTTGCACCTACTCTACACTAACAATCAAATGATAGAAACTCTGATCAAATCCCTTTGGCATTTTTTTTTTATTTTTTA
>CM054167.1:1466874-1487041 GCA_028751875.1 Rapana venosa
AATCAACCCATCTATCTAAAGAAAAAAGAGAGAAAAAATAATAATAATAATAATAATGTATGGTATTTATATAGCGCTGAATCTTGTAAAGCAACAAATCAAAGCGCTCAGATTTCATTTCATACCACTTTAAGTCACGGCAGATAAAGATAATATTTATGCAGAGAACAGAGTGACACGCACACACTACACACACTACACAGCATGCGCGCACACTCACACACCGGTGAAGGAATAATTGTATAAACTTATTATTTACGCATGCATACACTCACGCACGCACGCATTATATAGCCTTACAACAAGAGGTACAAGAGGAAGAAGATTCACTTTATGTTTCCATACATTTTCCTGTTCTTTCATGCTCCCTGCTTGCCTTTCGAGGTGTGGGGTTTATTAAGCTTTCCAGTACTCAAGTTGTGGGTCATAACTTGTATGCTAGCGTTGAAGATGAGTAGTGTAGTAGTGTTGTATGGTCTTTGTGAAGTGTGTGTGTGTGTGTGTGTGTGTGTGTGTGTGTGTGTGTGTGTGTGTGTGTGTGCGTGTGTGTGTGTGTGTGTGTGTGTGTGTGTGTGTGTGTGTTGTGCTCTGTGTGTGTTGTGTATGTGTGTGTGTGTGTGTGTGTGTGTGTGTGTGTGTGTGTGTGTGTTGTGTGTGTGTGTGTGTGTGTGTGTGTGTTGTGTGTGTGTGTGTAACAATGACAATGGCAATGAAATTCTTTTATTTATAGGATATTGAATAAGCACCCATGTGCTTTTTTACATCCAGTCCCCCCCTTAAGGATATATGAGAGAGAGAGAGTGTGTGCTGGGGTGGAATTGAACCTAAGACTGTTCGAGGTTTTTTTCCACCTGCTGGACTGTATGTGTGTGTGTGTGTGTGTGTGTGTGTGTGTGTGTGTGTGTGTGTGTGTGTGTGTGTGTGTGTGTCTGTGTGTGTGTGTGTGTGTGTCTGTGTGTGTGTGTGTCTGTGTGTGTGTGTGTGTGAGTCTGTGTGTGTGTTGTGTCTGTGTGTGTGTCTGTGTGTGTGTGATATCTTCAGTTTAAACGTCTATTCACATTTAGTGATTTTAGACGGGAAAAATCTAACAAGAAAAAGCAAACGATAACTGAAAAATGTCAGATAACAGTACTGAATAAAAACCAACTTTAACATACTACAAAAAACTGAGTTATGGGACTTTTTTTCAACCCTAACACAATGTCCAACAGTAACGATGGTTCAGACAGAATCTGATCCATTGACAAACTAGGTACAGCAGGTAAAAATGCTTTTAAATGTCCACATCAAAATAACATGACTATTTGAGATCTTCTCCCCACAATGCAGTTTACATCTTTCCACGTATTTTGTCCTGAAAGCATTTAGCTTAAACCTGTACATGAGGGATAACATATTTCTACGATTATACCAACCACATACTTTGTTAGAAATAAAAGCATTTTGAAAATCAATCACATTGCTTGTACAGCTATTGCCAGACTCATTTATCTTTTTTTCTGAAATGCTTCCAGCAAGCATTTTGTAGCAATTTTGTATCCCTCATGCAGAGATAAGGCAACATTTATTTCACAGAAGCATTTTTATACCTCGCTCCATATTTTGCAAGGCTGTCAACTTTTTTCATTAAAATATTATACCAGTGTGTGAGGGAACCCAACAGAAAGTAACAGTACTACCACTTAAAATCAAAAAGTGTATCAGATGCCTGATTTCAATAATAGGTTCTTTTCTTACTCACAAGTAGAATTTTTTAAAGCATGTAAAACCGATTTCGAATCAACACACATAAGTATGTTGAAAATGTCTTTTGGAAAGTCAAGAACATAGTACAGTGCCAACAGTATAGCAGTTAGTTCAGCTGTAAATATAGATTTATTTTTTCCCAGGTTGACAGATCGTTCAACTTTCAATGATGGAATAACGAAAGCCGCACCAGCATCATCAGTATTTAGAACGGACCCATCAGTATAGATTTTTAGATGATCAGGATAAGTAGTTTGAATATGTTCTTTTACTAATGACGTAAGAATGTTAACATTTTCAACTTTTCTTACAGAAGAATAATTAATATCAAAATGAGCTTTAAGCAGTTCCCAAGGTGGGTAGGGAGCTGACTGTACTTCTGACTTTGCTAATTCCTTTGGATTAAGTTCTGAATATTTAAAAAGGGGAGAAGTGTAAGTACTAATTGTAGTAAGCGAGCTGATAGTTCTTGCTCTTTTTGGAAAGTGAATGTCAGACTTTATCTGGACTTCATTTTCAACGTTGCTGTCATTTGAGTACTTCTTACGACATATTTTGCCACAGCAAGTTGTCGATATTCATTTAAAGGTAGAACTCCTATTTCATTATATGTGCCTAGAGTTGAGGCGTGAGCTGGTACACCTAAAGCAAGTCGAAATGCTTTACAATCAAGACTCTGGATTTTATTAAGCAAATAATTTGGAGCACTGAAAAATACTTCTTGTCCATAAGACAGTCTTGATCTCAATAGGGACAAGGACAGGTGCTTTAATACAGTAACATCTTGCCCCCATGGCTGTTTACTGGTAACTTTTAAGAAGTTAAGAACTTTCTTAGCTTTAGTTGCCATATATTCAATATGTTGATTCCACGTTAACTTAGAAGTGAGGTTATACACCTAAGAATTTCACTGCTTGTTTGTATTCTAAAAGTTTCTCCATTTATTCGAAAATTAGGTAGAACTTGGGTCAACACCGTTATTAAAGAGGACAAGGTTGGTTTTTTCAGGGGAAAGTGAAAGACCATTCTCAAAAAGATAACCACTAAGTTTGTCAATTTCTCTTTGATATACTTTTTGATAAAATGTTACCTGCCTTTTGGGTGTTTTCTTTTTCATTGTAACATCCATCCACATGCATATATCGTCAGCATATTGCGCAAGAACAACAGTTAGATAAAAGTCTAGGAAGATCATGCAGTAAAATGTTGAATAGATAAGGTGATATTACTGAACCTTGTGGGATACCCATGTCTGGTGATCGTAGAGAGGAATAACAATTCCCAACTTTAGCTTGAATGATTCTTCCTGACAGAAAGCTTTTAATATAGAAGTAAATACTGCCAGAAAGGCCAATAGATTTAAGTTTATAAAGCAATCTCTCATGCCACACATGATCATATGCCTTATGTACGTCAAAAATGTGGCAAGTACATTCTTTCTGCGAGCAAACTGATATTTAACTTGAGTGGTAAGTTTAACTAAATGATCAACTGTAGATCTACCCTTACGAAAACCTGCCTGATTTACAGGTATAATTTTATTTTTGTCACAAAAATATGTCAGTCTGTTTAATATTATTTTTTCCATCACCTTCCCTGTATGGGAAGTTAATGCAATTGGTCTATAGTTATTCTTATCCTCATGGTCTTTCCTTGCTTTAATACTGGTATCAAAATAGATGTTTCACGTATTGAGGTATAATTCCATGAATCCAGCAGCATTGAAAAAGGTCTAACAACAGAATTAACCACTCATTAGGGAGATGCCTTAGTAGTTCATTAGATATTGAATCTTTACCCACTGATGTTTTTTTAGTGGGCAGAGAGAGAATTACATCTCTTACTTCTTGCAACGTAATAGGGGCATTCACATAGTGTGTATTATTGCATTCTGGATCTAAATATTCATCTTTTTGTACCTCAGTTTCTCTAAAAGTTTTAGATTTATCTGAAAGGTTCCGAGTACTCATAGAATCAGAAAACATGTTTAAATAAAAATTTCAGCTTTTTCTGAATCAGAAAGAACTTCTTTTTCCTGTATTTTGATTGGATAATTCTGTAAACAAACCCCATTTTTCATGTCATTGAATTTTTTCCACACCTTTTTTAGATCTGTATATTTGGAAACGTCTTTTGTACAGAAACTACTCCAAAACTGGCACTTAGCTTGTGCTATAACCCTGTTGCATGCAGCGTTTGCTCTTTTCATCAAGAGATGATTTTTTTCATTGCGTTCTTTTATATAGTTTTTTATATTTTTCTTTTTTCTCATTTACAGCTTTCTGACAAGAATCATTCCACCATATGTTACCTGAATGTTTGTTGGATTTTAAAGATGAAAATTTTGGAATTGAACCATCAGCAGCTTGTAAAATGATATCTGTAAATTTTTGGTAAAAAATGTCGACATCATTATCTTTAATGCTTTCTGTATTTACTGCAGTTAAAAGAGTTTTAAATTTATTCCAGTCAGCAAGATCATAATTATATTTTGGGATAACATCTTTATCATTACTACATCCACAAGAGTGGTCATTAAGGGTTATCACAATTGGTAAGTGATCACTCCCTAAAGTGTTGGTGTGTGTTTCCCATTTACATTTTGGAGCCAGCACAGGAGAAGTGAAAGATAAATCAATGGCACTTGCCCTATGACTAGCAATATCTGGGATTCTGGTTACACTACCATCATTTAATAAATAAAGGCAAGAATCTACTATATTTTCAACAAATCTCTTGCTAGTTACTGGCGTACTGCCTCTATCCCAAAAAGGAGAGTGCGCATTAAAGTCTCCAAGGACTATCCACTTTTTATTTGAATCTTGCAATGTGTGAATCCATTCAGTATTTTCCTCATTTGGACCTTTAGGGAGATATACAGAAACAACATTTATGAGATGATTATTGCCTTTTACTTTTGCTGCACAGGAATATAGATTCAATACAGAAGATGTGTGTGTCTGTGTGTGTCTGTGTGTGTGTGTGGGGTGTCTGTGTGTGTGTGTTGTGGTGTGTGTGTGTGTGTGTTGTGGGTGTGTATGTATGTGTATTGTGGTGTGTGTGTGTGTATTGTGGTGTGTGTGTTGTGGTGTGTGTATGTGTGTTGTGGTGTGTGTGTGTATTGTGGTGTGTGTGTGTTGTGGTGTGTGTGTGTGTTGTGGTGTGTGTGTGTGTGTGTTGGGTGTGTGTGTGTGTGTGTTGTTGGAGTGTGTGTGTGTTGTGGTGTGTGTTGTGGTGTGTGTGTGTGTGTGTGTGTGTGTGTGTGTGTGTGTGTGTGTGTGTGTGTGTGTGTGTGTGTGTGTGTGTGGGGTGTGTGTGAGTGCGTGTGTGAGTGCGTGGTGTGTGTGTGCGCGCGTGTGTGAGTGCGTGTGTGTGTGTGTGTGTGTTGTTGTGGTGTGTGTGTGCTGTGTTTGTGTGTGTGGTGTGTGTGTTGTGGTGTGTGTGTGAGTGCGTGTGTGTGTGTGTCCGCGCGTGTGTGAGTGCTTGTGTGTGTGTGTTGTTTTGTGTGTGTTGTGGTGTGTGTTGTGGTGTTTGTGTGTGCTGTGTTTGTGTGTGTGTGTGTGTGGTGTGTGTGTGAGTGTGTGCGTGTGTGTGTGAGAGTGCGTGTGTGTAGTGTAGTATAGTGTGCGTGTGTGTGTGTGTGTGTGTTCCTGTGTGTGTGTGTGTGTGTTGTGCAGTGTGTTTCTGTGTGTTCCTGTGTGTGTATGTGAGAGAGAGAGAGAAGAGAGAGAGAGAGAGAAGAAGAGAGAGAGAGAGAGAGAGAGAGAGAGAGAGAGATGTATGATGTGCTCCAAGGATTAACTGTGCTGCTTGTCTTGTGGTCTCAGGTGCCTCGCAGACTGATGTGTGTTTGTGTGTGTGTGCGTGTGTTGTGGTGTGTGTTTGTGTGTGTGTCTGTGTGTAGTGTAGTGTAGTGTAGTATAGTGTGTATGTGTGTGTTTGTGCGTGTGTGTGCGTGTGTGTGCGTGTGTGTGTGTGGGAGAGAGAGAGAGAGAGAGAGAGAGAGAGAGGAGAGAGATGTGTGATGTGCTCCAAGGATTCACTGTCCTGCTGTGTCCTGTGGTCTCAGGTGCCCCACAGGCTGCTGACCTTCCAGCTGATGAAGGGGGTGGAGGTGTGTGTCATCTGTGGGCCCACCCCCTCCCTCACCCACCTCCAGAAAGAGGTCTGTACGTCTGGTTGTCTGTCTGTCTGGCTGGCTTGTTCTGTCTCTTTTTGTCTCTGTCTGTCTGCCTGTCTGTCTGTCTGTCTGTCTGTCAGTCTGTCTGTCTGTCTGTCTGTTCTCTCTCTCTGTCTCTCTCTCTCTCTCTCTCTCTCTCTCTCTCTCTCTCTCTCTCTCTCTCTCTCTCTCTCTCTCTCTCTCTCTCTCTCTCTCATAGGGTTATGATTTTTCCACTAAATGGTAAACTTATCCCTGGCATATAACAATGTGTATGTTTATAGGTAGGTACGTATGTATGTATGTATGTATGTATGTATGTATGTATGTATGTATGTAGGTATGTATGTATGTAGGTATGTATGTATGTATGTATCTATGCATGGATGGATGGATGTGTGTATGTATGTATGTATTTATGTATGTATGTATGTATGTATGTATGTATGTATGTATGTAGTATGTATGTATGTATGTATGCGATGTTTTGTTTTGTTGTTGAAATGTATGTATGTTTGTTATATTTTTTTTATTATGTATGCTGGATGGATGTGTGTATGCGGGGTTTGTTGTATGCATGGATTTTATGTATGTTTATGTATGTATTATGTAGGTATGTTTTAAGGGAAGGATGGAGGGATGGATCAGGATTGTATGTTTTTTTGTTTTATATATTAATATATATTTTTATACTATATATTATAATTATTATTATTTTTAAAAGTATAAAGCTGTGCTATGCAGGGGATGGAGGGAGGTATGTATGAAAGGGCAGGGATGGATGTATGTATGTATGTATGTTTGAGGGTAGATGGATGGATGGATGGTTGGGTGGAGGAGGGAAATTGTTTTGTATGCAGGGAAATGGATGGAGGGGGGTGAATGGAGGGTTATATTTATGTATGTATGCGCATTTTTTGTATGTATGTATGAAATGTATGTAGGATTTTAATGTTTGTATGTATGTAGTATTTTAGTTTTAAATTATTGTTTGTGGAGTTGCTTGCTTTGTGCTTTTCGCGCTTTGCATGCGCCTGTTTTCTTTCCCAAGGGCACGTCCATGCATCATTCATGCGTGCATACCGCCGTTGCATATTTTGCTTGGGCTTTTGGGCTTACGCGGGGTTTTGGGGTGGTGTGGTGCGTGTGTGTGCGCGGGGACCCACGTGCGGTGTGTTGTGTGTGTGTGTGTGAAAAGTTTGTGTGTGTTTTGTTTTTTTTGTGTGTGTGTATGTGTGTGTTTTTGGGTGTGTATGTATGTGTGTGTGAAGGAATGGGGTATGTATGTGTGTGTAGGGATGTGTTGTAGTGTTTTTGTTGTGTAGTGGTGGGTAGGTATGGGGTGTGTATGTGGGGTGTGTGTTGTGTGTGTGTGTTTGGGTTTTTTGGTGTTGTATGTGTGTGTAGGTATGTGTGTGATGTATGTGTGTGTATGTATGTGTGTATGTGTGGGTATGAAATGTGGGTCTTTTTAGGGATGTGTGTGTTTTGTTGTTTTGTGTTGTTTTTGTGGGGTTTGTATATGTGTGGGGTATGTTTGTGTGTGTTAAATTTTTGGGGTGTATGAAATGTGTGTTTTATTTTGTAGTGTGTTATTTTGTGTGTATGTTTTGGGGTTTTGGGAAATTTTGTCTGTTTTTAGGTTTTTCGGTATGTATGGGGTTGTTTTGTGTGTGTGTGGTTGGGGCCCATGCTGTGGGGTTGGGGCCTTTTTTTTTTGTGGTGATGTATGTGTTTGAAATGTGTGTGTGTTTGTGTGTGTATGTCCCTTTTTGTTTGTGTGTGTGTTGTGTGGGTGTATGGGGGGTGTATGTATGCATGGATGGTTTGTGTGTTGTTTTGGTTTGTATGTATGTATTATATATGTATGTATGTATGTATGTATGCATGCATGCATGAATGCATGGATGGATGCATGGATGCACGGACGGATGGATGGATGGATGTACGTATGTATGTGTGAGTATGCGTGCGTGCGTGCATGCGTGCTTACGCGCGTGAGTGCGCGCGCGCGCGCGCGTGTGTATGTGTGTGTGTGTGTGTGTGTGTGTGCGGCATGCTGCGTGTGTGTGTATGTGTGTGTGTATGTGTGTGTGTGTGCGGAATGCTGCGTGAGTGTGTATGTGTGTATGTATGTGTGTGTATGTGTGTGTGTGCCTCTCTATGTATGTATGTATGTATGTATGTATGTATGTATGTATGTATTGTATGTATGTATGTATGTAATGCGTGTGCGTTGTGTGTGTATGTATGTATGTGTGTGTGTGCATGCGTGCATACGTGCTTACGCGCGTGCGTGTGTGCGGCATGCTGCGTGTGCAGGTGTTGCGGTTCTGGACGCCTGCCGCTGACGTGCTGAGGAACGCCTGGGGTCTGACCCCTCGACACTTCCCCCTGACTGTGCAGCTGGATGCCAACATCTTGGGGTGAGAGACAGAGAGAGAGACACAGAGAAGAGAGAGAGGAGAGAGAGAGATGAGATGAGAGAGACGAGAGAGAGAGAGAGAGAGGAGAGAGCACACAGAGGCACACACAGAGAGACACAGAGAGAGACACAGAGGCACCACACAGAGACACAGAGAGAGGGGGGAGAGAGAGAGAGAGAGAGAGAGAGAGAGAGAGAGAGGTGAGAGAGAGAGAGAGGCACACACAGAGAGCACAGAGAGAGACACACAGAGACACACAGAGGCACACACACAGAGACACAGAGAGAGGGGGAATGCGAATGCGAATGGTTTATTCAAAAGGCCTTGGCCACATTTGAAGGGGAAAACACAAGGAACACACTATTCACATAAACAATCAATTCACAAAACATTAGCAAAACACGATCATTTTTCAAGAATTAATAAGGGTGTCCCGCAGTCTAAATGCTTTATATAGGAAAAGAGCTAACTGTTTTGTTGTAGCTTCATTTCCAGACGTAATGAGCATGATTAACCTATGGAGACATGGTTGACGTAAGAACTTTTGAGGTATAAAGTGCTCTCTTAATTCGTAATTTTGTGAACACGTGAAAAAGAAAATGTATTTCGTATCGGGTTGAAATATCACAAAGAGGACAAATCAAAGCTATCTCGTTTACATGTCTATAATAGAAATGATGCGTGTTCAGTTCGGAGATACCAAATCTAAATTTTGTTAATATTCTTTTCAAATGCCTATCCATTTTCATTGATAAGTATAAAGGAATGCAATGTGATGGATTGATCAGACATACATTTCATACCCTTATACATTTTCAATGTGTGAATGCCAGTCTTGCACTGACATTCAATTAGTCTTAAAGAAAAAGTCGTAAGAACAAAGAGTGATTTTCAACGCCCTGATTGAGCCACACATATCCAAAACCTTTTCTCGTATAACTTTCTTTTAACTTTTAGTAACCCCAGTTTGACTTGCCCTTTTCATCAACAGATATAACATTTTATAGGTTTACGAGGAAGTCTATGTTGTTCCATCTGAGTCAATTTCAACCAAAAAGCGAATACACCTTACAGCTGTAACAATTTGGAATGGTTACGGTTCGTTTCTCCATATACAAAATTATTAGGTGTTTTTCCTGATCACCGAGAAATTTCTTAAGGGCAAATAAATGAACTTTTCACTATGAATACATGCTGCATCAAGTCCCATACTTCAGCCCCTACAATGCTATTGGCTGTACTTGTGAGTCAAATAATTTCATAAATAAGCCAAAGAATAATTGTTTATTTTTAATTTATAACTTCTTCATTATGGAAATTAGAGCCCTCTTTGCCCTACAAGCGACGGTCCTTACAAGCAAACGTAAAACTCAACGTTTTCGAAAAGTACAGTCCTAAGTATTTAATATGCATTTACTACAGCCATAGTAACACCATTGAACTGCCATCTTTCTCTAGCAGCAAGATAACCACCTTTTTCTGAAAACAATTATGTTACTCTTAGACATATTGACCTTTAGTTGAAGCTTAGACGCTGATTTTTGTAACAATTTAATTGATTTTAAAGGGCCCCTACTACAGTTTCAGATATTAATACAACGTCATCAGCAAAAAGTAGTAATAAACAATTTAAGGCTTCATCATCATGAAAGGAAACCCCATGCTTTCCATATTCACGAACTTCTCTAGTTCTTTCATTAAAAAATAAAAAAAACCCAAAACAGGGCTGCATACTCCCCCTGCTTAACCCCAGTAGTACAGTTGTACAATCAGTTAATGAACCCCCACACCTAATTCTAGCTTTCACACTGTTATACATGCTCATAACACAAGTAAGTAATTTACCAAAAAATTCCATTTTTTACCAAAATTGGCCATAGTATACCTCTATTGACAGAATCAAACCCCTTTTTCAAAGTCAATAAGGCAATGTATAGCTTACGATTTAGACTAAGTTTTTTTCTGTACACATGCAAGAAGTGTGAATATATGATCTATTTTAGAATAATTGCTCTTAAAACCGCTTGAAATTCCCTCTTTTTATATTATTAGCTTCTACCCATCTCTGAAGTCTGTGATTGATTTAAATTTAACTATAGATCTTACTTGCAATATTACAAATCGATATACCTCTGTAGTTGTTTGGATCACCAGAATACCTTTTTTATACAATGGAATTACAATAGATTCAGACCAAGCGCTTGGGAAAATACCTTTATCAAATAAAGCATTAAACAAAGTTACAAAGAAATTGATAACCTGACTACATCTAACAGAAATTCTTCAGAAATTCTCCAATAATGCCATCAATACCTGCTGCTTTATTAACTTTTAATTTTCTTATGGCTAGAAGAACTTTATCTTTAAAATTGAACGATTAAATACACAAGCTTCAAACTCTTATTTCATTTCTGTTATTTCTTCTAGAAACAATTTACAGAATCTTTTTCAAGTAGTCTCGAAAAAGCTGATGCCAAGTATCAATACTATTGTTTTTATAAAGGCTGCTTACTTTTAGAAGAAATTTTTCGCATTTGTTCCAAAAACGTTTTCTGATCATTCACTGAAAGAGTCAACTCATCAATCATAGCCTCGTTATATTCTCGTTTCTTTTGCTCTAAAAGCTGCTTATATTCACGTCTAGCACGACAGTATTTATCTCTGTCTTCTCTTTGTAAAGTACGTCTATATTTCTGTAACAGATTCGGACAGATTTCTTAAGTTTACTACATTCCTTGTCGAACCAACTACTGACTATTACTACACTCAAATGTTTTTAAAAGTCTTCTCCCTGCATTCAGCTGCTTCTTTCAGACAACTAATTTAACAAACTAAGTGCACTGTCAACATCTGAGTCAAGGTGACTAATTGCTACACATCCAGTCGATACTGTATGTCCCCTGAGCACAACTTATTAAGGGAAATCTTCACAGCAATTATCATCCCATACATATTTTTGCAAAGTATATGATTGCTTTTTCTTACTTGACTTGTTAGGATATTTTGGGGAACTCAATATAAAAATCTACAGGCATATGATCTGATTCTAATCGATCACTTACCATGAGTTGACAATGATCATTTAAACAGCAAAAATAATCGCAAGAAACAAGAAAAATATCCCTTCACACTACTACCAGCGTCAGAAATAAAAAATATAGCGACCAACACACACCAGAACAAACGCCATTTAAAACATGTAGATTTCCCGGACCGTGCACATGTTTAGCAACAATTTCAGAGAGAGGGGGAGAGAGAGAGAGAGAGGCCACACAGAGGCACACACAGAGAGACACAGAGAGACACCCCAGAGGCACACACACAGAGACACACACACACAGAGAAAACACACAGAGACACACAGAGACACACACAGAGACACAGAGAGAGAGAGGAAGGAGAGAGAGACAGAGACAAGACGAGAGACACACACAGAGAGACACACACATAGAGACACAGAGAGATACACACAGAGACACCAAAACAGAGACAACACACACACAGACACACACAGAGGCACCAGAGAGAGAGAGAGAGGGAGGGAGAGAGAGGGGGGGGGGAGAGGGGAGGGAGGGGAAAGGGGGAGGGAAGGGGGGAGGGAGAAGGGGGGGAGGAAGGGAAGGGGAGGGAAGGGGAAACACCACAGGGGAGAGAAAAAGGACGAGAGAGGGGAGGGGAGGGGAAACCAAACAAAAGGAGACACAAAAGAGGGCAGAGAGAGGGGGGGAGGGAGAGGACCAACAGAGAAAGAGGGAGACAGGAGGGGGGGGAAGGGGAGAGAGAGAAAAGGAAAAAAGGGGAAAGGGGGGGGAAAGAAAGGGGAGGGGAGAGGGGGGGGAGAGAGGACACACACAACAGAGAGGGGGAGAGAGAAAGCACAAAAAGGAGGGAGAGAGGAGAAGCCATGTTGGCTTTGTTTTTTGGGGGGAGGGGGAGGGGGGGGGGTTTTTTTTGATAAAATGATGAAAAAATTTAACTTATTGTTGGTAGTTGTGAGGTTTCCACACTTAGAGGAGAAAGAGAGAGGAGGGGAAAAGAGGAGAAGAGAGGGGAGGGGAGGGCCATGTGTTTTTGTGTGTGTTGGTGTGTGTGTTTTGTGTGTGTGTTGGTGGGGTGTGTGTGTGTGTGCGTGTGTATTGTATGTGTGTCTGTGGTGTTCAAAGGATGAGGGGTGTTTGGGGTTTGTGTGGGTACGTGTGTATGTGTCTGTTTTGGTTGTTGTCTCGCTCTCTTCTCTTCTCTCTCTCTCTCTCTTCTCCTCTTTCTTCTCCTCTCTCTCTTCTTCTCTCTCTTTTCTCTCTCTCTCTCTTTCATCTCGTGTCGGTTGCTTTTTGTATGTTGTATTATTCTTTGTGCTTTCGCTTTTGAAAACTCGTTAAATTTGATTAAATAAATAAACCATTCCCCTTTCCCCTGTGGTACCCATGTCAATGATAGACATGGCACGTGTAATACCGGCGTTTGCTGTATGGTTTGTATAGTTAACGGAATAAATTAATTAATTTTCTTTTGTTGTTGTCTGTTCTAAATTTTTGTCAGTCTTTTCAACAGAACCAAGTCGCAGCCCCAAAGTACGCACCCTTTTGCACGGCGCGGCGACGTACTAAGACAAAAGGTTAAAGGGTTGTAATAATAAAAATGTGTATTTTTCAGTATTATCTTTAGAAATTTTTTTTTTTGATAGATGCTTGATGAAAAGAAAGAAAAAAAAGCAATGATTGCTTATTAATGTACATTGGAAAAAAAAATTTTGTTTGACTTTGACATTGATTTGTCTTTTTGTCCTTTGTGCCCTTGTTGTTGTTCTCTGTTGTCTGTTGTTCTTGTTGTCTTTTGTTTTTCTTTCTTCTTCTCTCTCTTTCTCTCTCTCTCTCTCTCTCTTTTCTCTCTCTCTTCTCTCTTCTCAGCCCCGAAATTTTGTATTGGCTTGGCCCAAATCATGGTTGGGTAGGAGAAATTGCTCTCTCTCCTTTGTGTGTGTGTGTGTGGTTTGTGTGTGTGGGTTTTTGTGTGTTTTGTGTATGTGTGTGTGTGGTGTGTGTGTGTTGTGCGTGCGTGGTGGGTGTGTGTGTGTGTGTGTGTATGGTGGTTTTTTGGTGCTGTGAGCGCTGAGTATCTATGCTGTGCCCCACGACGTTGACTCGTTGTGTTGGTGTGTGCAGTTTCTGCTGGTGAACAATGAGGTTCTCGTCCCTAACCCCGTTTCGTAAACACAGCAGCGAGAAAAAGGTGGGGTAGAGGGTAGTGATTTTTCGTGTCAGTTGCCCAGTGCACTGCAGTGCGAGGCGACGCAGCACGCGGGCGGGCGCGCGCACACCCCACACAATCAAATTTTATTATTTGTGTGTTGTATATATATATTATTTGTGTGTGTATATTATAAATTTTTTTATCTTATATATATATATATAATATATATTATATTTTATATATTATAAAATATAATTTTTAAATAATAGTTAATAGTTTTATTTTATGGGGGGGGGGGGGGGGGTTTTGTTTTCGTTGTTACTTTTTCCCTTATTCCCCTTTGTTACCCTTCTCTTAGTTTTGTTTTTTCTTTTGCTGTTTTTTTTTTTGTTTTTTTTTTTTATATTTATTGTTATTTCCCCTCTTTCCCCTTGTCGTTTTTCCCCTGTTGTTTTATATTAATGTTGTTTTTGTTGTCTGTCTGTTGTCTTTACGTGTGTTTTAAGTTTGGCTTTTTATATGTCTGTTGGTTGTTTCGTTGTTCCCGTCTGTTGTTGTTTTTGTTTTGCCCCTCTCGGCCCCCCTTTCTCTCTCTTCTTTTCTTTTTCTTCTCTTTTCTTTTTCTTTCTTTCCCCCACATTTCCCTTAAAAAAAAAGTTTTTTAAAAAAACAACAACAACCAAAGCCCCACCCCCAACGCCCCCCCACCCCCCAAAGACCCCCCCAAAAACCGCCCACCCCAAAAAACCCCCCCCCAACACAAAGGCCCACCACAAAGAAACCCCAAAGCCCCACCACACCCACCAACAGACCCCCCCAAAAAGCCCCCACACCCCCCCACCAAACAGACCCCCCAAAGCCACCCACACAACAGCCCCCACAAAACAACAAAACGCCCCACCCCCCAACAACCCAAGCCCCCCACCAACAAAACCCCCCCACCAAACAGACCCCAAACCCAAACCCAACCCAAGACCCCCCAAAACCAACAAACCCAAAAACGCCCACCCATCACCAACAACGCCCCCCAAAAACAACCAACCCCACAGACCACCCAAAAACAACACCCCCCAAAACCAAACCAACAAACCCAACAAAAATAACTGTAACTCTGTGTTTGGTTAAAGCATAAACAGGTGTTTTTACAGAGTTTCATATCACTCTGCTCATCACTCATATCAATCGGCACCCCTCCCTCGATCACTCACTCTCATCCTAGGGGACAAAAAAAAAGCTAGTGGTTAGAACATTGCGCTGCAATTGAGCCCCGGGTTCGATTCCCCGTTCAAGGGGGATATTTTCCCCCTTGAGTTAACATCAGTGCAGACTCCACTCTCCCCAAAAGTCTTTCGGATGAGACTATAAACCGAGGCCCCGTGTGCACACGCACGCAGAATTAACATCTTGAGCACACGTTAAATCCTGTTCTGCTTTTCGAAAGAGTAGGCCATTGTGTGCCGGTGGGATCAGATGACAGAATTGACAAAACCGCATACACACCGAGGACTGGATGTCAAAAACAAAAAAAAGCACATAAGTGCTTATTCCATTATCCTCGATATAAAAAAAAAGCACATTTTAAAAAAAGCACATAAGTGCTTATTTCATTAGGTGGATCGGTGGTCTAGAGGTAACGCGCCTGTCTAGAAAGCGAAAAGTCCGGGTCTGAAGTATGTGGCGGTTCGTACCCCGTTTGGACCGGAAATTTTTCCCCCATCCATTAGACCATGAGTGGTGGTCTGGGCGCTAGTCTTTCGGATGAGACGATAAACCGAGGTCCCGTGTGTTACACGTAATTATTTAGCGCACGTAAAAAAAACCCACGGCAACAAGAGAGTTGTCCCTGGCAAAATTCTTAGAAAAAAGCCACTCTGATAGGGAAACAAATACAGTTGCAGACATGGGGAAAAAAAAAGAAAAAAAAAAGGGTGGCGCAGCGCTTGTGGCGACGCGCTCTCCCGCTCTCCCCGGGGAGAGCAGCCCGAATTTCACGGAGAAATCTGCCGCGACTTAAAGTGGTATGAAATGAAATCTGAGCGCTTTGATTTGTTGCTTCACAAGATTCAGCGCTATATAAATTCCATACATTATTATTATTATTATTATTATTATTATCCTCGATGTAAAAAAAAAAAGTCAATAATGTTACTCACTCACTCGCGCACTCGCTCGCTCGCTCGCTCGCTCACTTGACCTCTTGTCTCTGCTGGCTCTATGTCCAATCTCGCGAGGAGAGGTCCGATCAGTAGACGTCGAGGAGATCCTAGACGGTCATTCTACAAAAAGGTTCATCGGCACTACTTTCTCTATCTCCCGTGAGAAGGGAGCAGTAGGTGAGCTGTGTTTTTATGTATGTATTGTATAGTTTGTCCGTTCGTGTCCGACGATGACCTTCCAAACAGCAGAGGCGGCAGCTGTGTTTTGGAAACTGGGCAAAATATGATTATCGTGGAGCTGCCTTGCCCCAGTACATCCCCACTTTCGGCAGTTGGGATAAGGTACAGTCAGCGTCGGAGACGTTCTCAAAGGCAACTAGCCCAGGGTGCAGCACATAAAGCTACTGTGCGAAGTCAAGCATCCTAGTCAGAGCGTCATAGTCGATCACTAAAGACTAAGCGTCTAAAGTGGAATTCCATGAGTGGGAAAACCCATGGTCATTAGTCACTTTGTGATGCCCTCCGCGTCATGGTTTAATCAAGAACTGTGATAAAGCCAGCTGATGAGGCAGGAGGTAAAAAAAAGGTCAAGGTTGTCCCGCAAATATCGTGGTCGTAGGGTGGTAGCGAGGCGTCAGAGATTCGCTTCTCTAGTGGAAGATAGTATTGCGGGCGGCGCCCCATCTGCTCCTTCCCTGCTGTTACCCTTCCTGACCTTAAAAAGCAGGTAACCCCTTTACAGTTGGGGAAGCTGGGGGCCTGTATGACAACAAGGCCGCCAAAAAGCGGTCGCGCATCCAATTGGTAACCCCGTCGATGACTGCGTAACATTGGTTTTGGGGGAAAAGAGCGCTTTGATCCTGAGCTATCCCGTCCCCGTTGTATTGTGTTGAACTGAAATTCTTCTTCTTCTTCGTCATCGTCAAACGCTCACACAGCAGCTGTTGTTGTCTGTCATGTTAGCAACAACAACAACAAAAGTGTTGCGCTGCCATGCCAGGCTCAGCACATCCGACTTCGGCACAGAGGAGAAATGTCATCTTTTTAAGTCGTTTTGGAGGGGAAAAAAGGCAGGAGATTTTTTAAAATCTTATTTTTTTATATCAAGGATAATAGATTAAGCACATAATTATGTGCTTGTTGACATCCAGTCCCCGTGTGTATGCGGTTTTGTAAATTCTGTCATCTGTTCCCACCGGCACACAATGGCCTACTCTTACGAACAGCGGAACAGGATTTAAGTGTGGCGCAGATGTTTGCGTGTGTTCGCAACGGGGATCGGGTTTATAGTCTCATCCGAAGGATTTTGGGTGAGAGTGGAGTCGGCACTGATGTTAAATCAGGGGGGACTATCCCTTAAAGGGACTCGAAACCCGGGTCGTCAGATTGCGAATTGCGCAATGTTCTGACCACTAGCTTATCCCGTCCCCGGGAGGATCGGGGATTGACCAAGAAGGCAAGAAGGAGGAGGTAGCGGAAGAAAAGGAACAAGGCAGACGAATAGAAACAAAGAGAGGGATAGAAAGAGGGAGGAATTTCTAGCCACAGGATTTCAGAAGGAGGGGTTTGTACTCGCAGGCCGCCGACCTCCAAGGGCGGAGAGTAGGGGGGGGGGGGGAGGGGGAGATAATGAACTGAAATCAAATGAATTGAATTTTGTGTTTCCATACCTCGGCTAGAGTTCCGAGGTTCACCAATGGTGAGGTTTTGTGTATACGCGACCGTTCTTTCCCCCGTTTGTTTGGGGTTTTGTGTGTGTTTTTACCTACAATTAAGGTAGGCGTGTTCTAGAATACCCTTTATGTTTTAAATAGTTTGTTTTTTTCTTATTCAGAAATGAAAGTAAACATTAAAAACAAACAGCATTTTGAATTGGTGTTGCTGTTATGTTGTTATTGTCCTCCTCCTCCTCATCATTATTGATATCATCATGATCAGCAGCAGCAGCAGCAGTAGCAGCAATAGTAGTAGTAGTAGTAGTAGTAGTAGTAGTAGTAGTAGTAGTAGTAGTAGTAGTAGTACTAGTGTTAATATTAATACCGTCGTTATTGCCATCGCTGTCGTCGTCATCATCATCATCATGCATCAGTAGTAGCAAAGCAGCAGCTACGGCTGCTGCGAGCAGCAGCAGCAGCAGCAATTGCCTAGCATTCGTTGTCCTGCTTCTATCTTGTTTTTTTGCTAATTGATCTATATTTTGTCGTGTTGTTATCATCATTTTATTGTTATCTTATGGTCTCATCATCATCATTTTTATCATCATCATTTATTCTTCCTTATCATCATATCATCATGGTCATCACCACCATCTCATCATATCACCACCCATCATCATCACCATCATCACGCCGCCGCCACATCACCACCATCACCACCACCATACACACCACCATCACCACCACCACACCATCGCCACACCACCATCATCATTCACGCCGACCCAACCATCAACCTCACCCCACCATCACACATCATTCCCACCCCCTCCACCACACCATCACCCCTCACACCCCAACCACATCACCACCAACCATCAATCATCTTCTACACACCATAACCCCTACCACCACCATCACACCACCACCACCACCACCACCATCACCACTACACCAACCACATCACCCCCACCATCCCACCACCAACCACCACCACCACCACATCACACCATCACCATCCATCATCCTGGTCGTCACGATACTGGTTGAGCAGGCTCAAGAGTTTAGCCACGCGGCTAGGGGACACCTACATCGTGTGTGAGGGCCACAAGTGCTACGCCTCAGCTCTCCCCCTTTACCGCTTTGGTCCTCTACACCCCGCCATCCCCCCCCTTCGCCATGCGGTGAGACATCACCAATGTGCACGTTAAAAAACCCCACGGCAACGAGAGAGGGGTTTTTTTTTCCGGGGGGGAGAAGTCTGTTAGAAGAAAAAAAAGAAGCCACTCTGATAAGGAAACAAATGTGTATATGTAGACAGGAAAGGTGGGGGGAGGCGGGGGTTGGGGGGAAGGGGGGGGGGGGGTATAAGGGGTGGCGCTGATCTTGGGCGAAATGTTCTCCTTGGGGAAAGCGCTCGAATTTCATGCCAGGAGAAAATGTGCCGTGGATTCAAGCGGTTATGTAATACAATGAGAACAATACGACACAACACTCCTCAATACAAATGAACAGATGCAAAATTGACAAAACTGCATACACACGAGAACTGGAAATAGAAAAGCACAAGTGCTTTTTTCATTATCCTCGATATAAAAGAATAAATAAATAAATAAATACAAAACAGTACAGTACAAAAACAACACAACGCAACACAACAACATCAACACAATACAGTAAACCCCACAATACACCTTAATATAATGCAGTACAGTACAATACAACACCACATCAATTCAACACAGTACAACACAATACAACAAACACACCTCAATACAATGCGTACAGCACAACACAACACACATAAAATAATACAGTACAACACAATCACCTTAATATAAAGCAGTACAGTACAGTACAATCAACACCATCAATTCAACACAGTACAACACAGACAACACAACACACCTCAATACAATGCAGTACAACACAACACAACACACATCAACCAATACAGTACAACACAACAACACCTTAATATAATGCAGTACAGTACAATACAACACAACAATTCAACACAGTACAACACAATCAACACAACACACCTAATACAATGCGGTACAACACAACACAAACACACATCAACACGATACAGTACAACACAATAATTATGTGTGTGTGGGTGGGTGTGTAAAATAAATCTGTGTTCTAGTCAACGGTCTTAAAACATTGAATTTATATATTGGTGTATGGTGTGCGTGGGCGTGTTCGCACACACACGTACGTGCTGCGTATTGCGTATTTTGCGAGGGGTAAAAAATAAGTTTTTATGTCTTCTAGTCAATGGGTTTAAAATTGTGTTCACAATTGATGTGTGTGCCCTGCGTGCGTGTGTTTGTGTGTGTGTGTGTGTGGTGCGCGCATGCGCGCGCGGTGTGTGTGTGTATGGTGTGTGTGTGTGTGTGTGTGTGTGAGTGACATTTTATTGAAGTCATTTGAAAACCCAAAATTTAAATATAGCTTTTGTGTCTTTGATATTTTTTATGTGTTTTCAATTGCCTGTCAGTTTGTAATTGTCCTTCATGGGTGATTAAAAAGGGTTTTTTACTTGACTTTGACTTTATTGACTTGACAACACACCTTATATAATGCGTACAGTACAAAAAACCACCCCAATACAACGCAGTACTGTACAAGCAACACAAACCCCAATAAAACAGAAAACAAACACAACACACAAAAGACCAATACAATCAACACAACACACTCAATGCAAGGTATATACGCATACAAACAGTCACCAACTAATTTTACAAAAAAAAACAAACACAAACAAAAAAACAACAACTCAATTCCCCTAAACACCCCAATAACCAACACGCTACCGTACACACC
>CM054167.1:1487541-1567541 GCA_028751875.1 Rapana venosa
GAAATATTGTACAAAGGCATTGTTTCTTGTGTTTCTTTAAATGGTGTGGTGTCAAAGACATTTAATGTCTATCAAGGTGTCTCACAAGGTGTAACTTGTCCCCATTACTTTTTGCTCTTTACTTAAATGACTTAAAGTCCCTCCTGATACAAAGAGGCTGAACTTCAGTTAACATAGGACTTGATTTTGATGACAGAATTTCAGAGTACCTAAAAGTGTTGTTAATATTATGTGTCGATGATTCTGTAATATTTCTTGACTATGAAGGAAGCACTTTTTATGAAATAGAGTTTACTATAATGGATGGACACTAAAATATCAACTGTTCTAAAATTAAAGTAATGACAGTCTGTGGTAGAAAAATCCCAACCTACCAATACCCCTTTACCCTAAATGAAAATATGCTAGAACATGTTATCAGATTCAAAATATTTGGGACTGACCTTAAATTACATTGGGAAGTTTAATGCTGCCGCTAAGAAACTAAAATACCAAGCTAAACGAGCAATGATGGCACTAATAAGAAAAAGCAGACAGTTCCAGCTCCCAATAGCCTGTCAGCTTAAATTGTTTAACTCACTAGTGTTACCAGTGCTGACATATGGCTGTGAAGTCTGGGGTAATAGCTGTACTGACATAGCTGAATCACTACACCTGGAATATTGCAAATACATCTTACGATTAAAAAGAGTACACTTAACTGCTCTATATCTGGTGAAACTGGTCGCTTCTCTTTGTTTATAAACATCTACATCCGAATAGTAAACATTTTGGCAACAATTGTCTGTTGATTTAACTTTTTTTAAAAGATCATGGTGTATGCTTCAGACACTGCTGGAATGCTTCAATTCTCAAATACACAAAGGTGATTAGCTATGCAAAATTAAGCAGATACTTGATGTAAATGAACTATCCTTTATATGGAATTCTCCACAGTCAGAATCTACGACATGCTTGACTAATAATAATAATAATAATAATAATAATACCAATACTTGGAATCTGTATAGCGCTATATCTTGCAAAAACAAACAAACCAAGCCACTTAAATAAAGAACATGTTACAGACACTTTAAGATACTTGTTTGCAAAAATTGGTTTAAAAAACTGTCGAGACAGCAATAGGCCCAATAACTACACTTTGCAGAAATACCATGTATCATTTGAATGGATCTTTGAATGAATCTTTATTGTTCAAGGGTAACAGGAATAAGCATACAGATTTTTTTTTCTTCATCCGCCCTTGCCCTGATTAGGGACTATCAACAAAACAAGGGAAAAACCTTACTACAAAAACAGCAATATGATTTTTTAAAAATAAATGCATATTTAACAATAAAAAATTCCCTAAAAATCTGAACTTAAGTCAAAAAGAACACAAGTTTGAAATTTTTTTGGGGGGAAAAAAAAATTTTTTTAAATAAACTTATAATTCTAAATAAATTGAAAATTTCATGAAACTGTACACGTTTATAAATTAAATAATATGGATAAAGTAAATTGGGGAAACCCAGCAAGAAGCGGGAGGAAGAGGGAAAGGAGGGAGGAAAAGGAGAACAGAGACAGAGACGGCAAGCTTTTTGGTTACTAAACTCAAAATAAACTTTTTATGTTGAAGCTTATTGTCTGTCTATAGACAAAAGAATTAATGGGAATAAATATGGTAAATTTAAAAATTCCGAGTTGAAGATTTTAGTTGTGTGGGTTTTTTTTCCCCAAAGGGGCAAAACAAACTCAAACAAGCTTTATGGCTGTAGACAGCGTGGATTGTCAGTAAACGGGAATTTGATTAAGGGTCATTGAATCGGGTCAAATTTTTAGTTAAACAGTCGAGCACTTTTATGATCTTGTGACTTTGGCATGTTTTACTCTTTATTTTCCTTTGTTTCCCCTATTATATGTTCTTCCAATCCTTCTCTTCTCTCTCTCCTCCCCTCTCTCTTTTCCCCTGTCTTCTCCCCCTCTTTTTCCCTTCTCTCTCTCTTCTCCAATGAAAAACTGAAAAAACTGTGTTTCACCTAAAATACAGGTGCATTTTCGCCTGCATTTTTCATGGTTTCTTTTCCCCTTTTTCGGGCTGTTATCCTGGAAAAAAGAAAGAAAAAAAAATAGCTAAGAATGCCTTATATTTGTCATGACATTTTTTCTAAACCACCGCGGGTCGGGTAAGATCCTGCGGTAAGTGCGGGGGTCTTTCTTCACCCACCCGCTTTCTTCATTCCTTTGACAGCTGTCCAAGGGCGGCCTTGTCCTCTTCACTGCGCAGTCAAAAAGGTTGGAGGAAGGGGGGAGTCACCCACCCGATGTGCCTTGCCCAAAGCATCCGCAAAATACTCCCTTCGTCTGCACCTCTGAGAATGAGACAATGCCAAGTCAAGAAAGGGGAACTAAAAAAAAACCCAAAACACAACAAAAAAAAATCGGCAGGGGGGTTGAGAGGAAAAAAATGGGGGGAAGATGGTTGGGGAAAAAATTTTGAAAAAAAAATAGAGAGGGGAAACAAAGGGTAGTAAAAGCTTTCTTTGGTTGTTGTTTTTCTTTCCCCGGTTTTGGAGGAAAAATAAAGAAAGATAAAGTCCGAAAAAAAAAAAAAAAATTCACGACACACAGGCAAACAAAAACAAAAGGGAGACACACAGAGAGAGAGAGGAGAGAGGAAAAGGGAGGAGAGAGAGAGAGAAGAGAGAAGAAAGAGAGAGAAAAGGAGAGAGTTTGTTTAACCCCAGGGGAAATATCCCCCTTGAACAGGGGCGTTAGATCTCAAACGCAATGTTTTGACCACTACTATCCCGCCCCTATGCTATGTGAAAAAAGTTTTGCTTGAAAACGTGTGCAACATAATAAAATTATTGTGAAAAAATTAATTTTAAATGGGCAAAACCACGGGAAGGATTGCGCTGATTTATAACAGTATTAAGAAAAAACTTTTTTATTTTTTGCTGTCCCGGGCAAAAGACTTGACTAATGCACCTATTACAACCGCCACAACACACACACACACACCACACACATGGGGACGGATACCCGGGTGGTAAAGGGGAGTTTTCACTTTTAACACCATGCCGACTCCTCCCCCCAAAAATTTCCCCTTTCGGATGGACTATAAACCGAGGTACCGCTGCAACGCACCAGAACGTCTTGCGCACACTTAAAAAAACCCCCGTTCCGTTTTTTGGAAAGATTAGGTTGTGTCCCGGGGGAAGGGGATGACAACACTTAAAAAATTGCATAAACGGGGAGTAGAGGGAAAAAAAAAACCACACTTACTACTTTTTACAAATCCTCAAAATAAAAAAATAAAAAAAGAAAGAAACACCACACACCACACCACACACACAAAAACATTCATATTAAGTGCAACTAAAAAAAGCCCTGTCTTAAAGGAGTGCTTTTTTTTTCAACATAATTTTTATCATGTCTTTAAGTGTTTTTCCGCTCGGACCCGAAATGCAATCTATAAATAAAGCAAATTTTTTATTAAAAATTGTTGCAGGTATAAACTGTTGCAGGTAAAAACTGTTGCAGGTTTAAACTTTCTCGAAGCCAAATAAAAATAACCCACTTGTTCTCCGGAGCATGTTTGTATCTGGAACCCTATATTAACAAAAAATTAAGTTTTTCGGATTCATAGATATTTGGAGAAAGGAAGTCAACCCCCGGGTGCTGACGAGGGTTCGCTGTGTGTTGGGTGATTTTTGGTGGGGTTGGAGAAGAGAGAGAGGGGGGGGGGGGAAGGACAGTCAAACCATGGTGTCTTATGCAAATCCTTTTTTATTCTTTTATTTCGGGGATAATGGATAAGCACCATTGTTTTTTTACATCCAACCCCCGGTTTGTATGCAGTTTTGAAATTTTTTGTCATCCGTTTCCACCGGCTACAATGGCTTCCTCTTTTGAAAGGCGAACGGTTTTAACGTGTGGGCAAGATGTTCTGGGCGTTCGCACACGGGTTTTAGGTTAATGTTATCGGAAGATTTTTTGGGGAAGTGGAGTGGGAACTGTGTTAACCCAAGGAAAACTTCTCGAAACGAAAATGAACGCGGGTTCAGGACATGAAAACTCACTCTAACCCCCAGCTATCCCGTTCTGAAGAGAGAGAGAAAAGAGAAGAGAGGAAATTAGCTCCCGGGGAAAAGGGAACGTAGTTCGGTCAATGCTGCCTAAATGGCCTACCATTGGTCTTTTTTTTTCCCGCCACATTTCCTGTACAAAAGGGGGGGCCCTCATTCGTAAAACCTAACAAAGGAAAGCCCGTTTGCGCACAGGGGAGCACTTTTTCAAATGGCAATGAACCCCCTTGCGTACGACACGCTTTTTCTGTGCTCGTTCTATTCTTCCTGCAACAAACACGCCACTACCGTAAAGTCCAATCTTTTATTATATTAAAATTTTATATATAATATATTTATTTTTTTTTAAAAAATAAAATATATTATATATATATATAAATATGTGGGGACTGGATGTCATTGGTGAAAGCACCGTTACCCCCCACCGGGGTTAACCCCAATCAGTCTGGTTTCCTGGGGGAAAGGGTGACCATTTGCCCCCTTTAGCTTCGAAAATCCCCCATTAAACCCACGTAAAGGGGCTAACCTTTCCTCTTTAGGGAAAGGAAGGGAAGGGGCGGGGGAAGGGATTTAGGCCGCCCCAAAAGCCCCCCCAGAGAAGCGAGGTCCTGATGCCTCGCCCCCCTACGACCTGTAGGTTTTGAAATATGTAAAATTTAAAAATTTTATTATATATAATATATTAAGAAGAAGAAGAGATTCAAAACCCAATGCTAAGGTGGTTACATTCTTAGACTCATCTTTACCCCTATGGGGGGGGGGGGGGAAAGAATCAGCAACCCAACAAAAATGAAAAGGGTTGTATTCCCTTGTTTATTTAAAAAAATATTTTTCTCCCCCTCTCTCTTCTCTCTCTCTCTCTCTCTTCCTCTTCTCCGTTTCTCCCCTCTCTTTCTCTCTCTTCCCCTCTCCCTTTCTTTCTCTCTCAATTTTGGGGTCATTTAAAGATGATGCTTTCTTTTTTTAAACCTTATACATACTCTTCCTCTCTCTCCCCTCCCCCTTCCCCCCCTTTCCCCCCTTTAATCTCTCCCCTTCTCTCCCTTGACCATTATTTGACTTTCATTTTGATTCCTTTTATCGGGAAAAGGGCCCAATGGGAAAAAAACAACAAAAAAAAAACCCAAAAAAACCCCAGCTTATTAAATACAATAAAGCGAGACTTTTACCTCGTAATTGAAGCTGTTTGAAATTCTTGGAATTTATTGTAACCAAAAGGGAGTGCACATGAAAACCGCGCCCCAGCCTACCCCCCAAGTTTTTAGAGCCCGAGAGAACACTTGACACAATAAAACAGGATATCGTATAATTAAATAAACTTGTTATCATTTCCTTTTCTTTATTTTGGGTGGGATGTTTTACTTTTTGCACAATGTGTTAGAGCACTGAGGCAATTCTTAAATTTTTTCAAGGGGTATATTTTTGTTTTTGGGTATGCATTCATACTACGGCTGGTATCATCAACCATTGCACGGGGGGTACGGTCTAAATAAATTCGCAAGTTTTTTAAAAACGCTTTTTTTTGTATTTAATTTTTGCTCTTTTCCGATACCTCACTACATGCACAGAGTTTTGAGACAAGTGTTCCGAGACAAACAATCCACACATGAAAAAAAAACTTTCCTCCCTTACTTCTGGTTAGAAAAACGCTCCATAGGACGGGCCCATGGTCAGTAGGTCCACATTCTTATATAAATTTTTGCAAATGTGGAACATTCGCCACCCAGCTGCTTTCAAATTTTGTGTTTATTGAAGTGTTGCAAGTTTTTCTGCTGAAGACTTCTTACCGGGTACTGTCGCTGTGAAGCGTGTAATTCTATGCCTGGGCCCCCTCCAGCGTCCATTTTTCCCGCCACGAGAGATGGTATCGCTAGTAGCTCCTCTGTCGGTCTTGGAGAGTGTAAAAAAAAGTGGTGGAAATCTGAGCCTCAGTTTTTTTTTCCTCTTAAGGTATTCTTTCAATGGTGAACTACACACGAGCCTCCTTTTCCACAAAGCCATTAATTCAAATCGATGTTGTGGGCCCCCCTTCTTGATTGTTTTAATAAACTATTTTCATAACATGCACTTTTTGCCCCTTATAGCAAATTTTCAATTCAAGTGCGCATTTTGCACCTTGACCCGGACAGCAAATACCTCACAATTCAAAGTCATTTTTTGAACAAGTTTTTCCACTGGAACCCAGTTTTAACATTTTAAGCCAATTGTACATCCCAAATTTGGTGATACTTTGGTAGTGGTGGTTTTCTTTAAAAAACCCTTTATAAATTTTTTTTACAAGTTTTATTTGAGGAACCCTCTCCTTCAATTCAGAGAAAAAAACTTAGACAGAAAAACTGTGCCCACAGAGCTATTGAAATCCCTCTTTCAAAAAGATGCCAGAAAAATTTACAGAAGGGCTGAGGCGGAGAAACAAATCCACTTTTTGCTACAAAACCGTACCTCTCCCCTTTCCTATGCACACATCTACATCTGTTTTGTTGGGGGGGCCCAAAGGCCCTGAGAATACTGGTATGTCTTAGAAAAACCTTTGTTTGAATCTATCCCTGATACTTTGCAAACAAAAAAGTCCCAAGTTTTCTTTAGTGGTGTTTTTTATCTCCTTTTACTTGGTTGTGTCATAGAGTGTTCCTGGCGACAAAGGACTGGGGGTGGTGTGAGGATTTTTTATTAGTGCTGGGCCCAAAAAAGGGTGGTTTTTCCCCCGGTGGTGTACTATAACCCCCTTGCTTTTTCTTTCTTTAACTTTGCCAGGACAGGGGGTAGAAAAGCTGAAAGGGGGAAAAAAGCAATAGATAGTTTTTTTACCCCAATACATGCTTTAAATGCGTCCAAATAGAACTCTCCTGGGTCGGCAAAAAGACACATATCTGGAAAGCTGAAAATCTATTCTAAAGCAAACAAGTTGATGTCAGGTTTTATATCAAATATTAGAGCCTAGAAAAAGAGGAATCAAGTTTCCATTTTGTTTCTTGTGGCCCTGTCGACACCTTTAGCTTCAATTTTTCAACCCGGGTTTGGGAGCCTAAGCCCTATGTTCCTGCTTTTTACACCCCTCCAAATTTCTGAACCGCCCTTTTAGCTGTTTTGATCGTTGAGCCCAGTTGAATACAACCCCAACTGTGCTTTTTTATCGACTGTTTTTTTTTGAAAATTCATTGGGCATGCAACAAAAATTTGAGACCCAAAAAAAAACAGCAATACTCCAATATTTATATGTCCTTCTTTGTCTTTCCCCTCCACCAGCCTTGTTTTGGGCTTTGGTCCAACAACCAAGCACCCCTCCTGTACCTGAGCTGTCTTCTTCATATAATAGTTGGACGAAAAGGACCTTTTGTTTATTTTATGTTTTTTGTCCCCCCGTTTTAGCCTGTTTTCCCTTGGGGTGATAACCTGCAGACTTTTCCCATTTCCCCTTTTTTAAGTGGAAACATTTGTTTGTTCAAAATGCTTGTAGTACAAAATCCCCATTGGGGACAGCAAGAAAACAAGAAACCCTTAGTCCAATACAAGTGCCAAGATCTTTGGGAACATTTTTTCCAAAATAAATTCTTTGCATGCCAAAAAACAGTTTTGTTTCTGTTTTCTGTCAGCATGTAAGCCAAGGAGTTTATTTTTAAACCCAGTAAAGTAAATTTTTTGACATAAAAAATTCTTTCCAAATTTTCAAAAATCTAAAAGTCCAATATTTTGGTGTTTTTACCCCCGTAAATTCTGCTTCAGACTTCCAAACATTAAACTAATCAATAATGGGTTATCTGGGGACCCCAAATCTTTTGCCAACAGGTTTAAATTTTTGTGAATTTTCTGGAATAGCGAGCCCCTGGGAGCCCCTAAAAACAGTGAGTTTTTTTCCCATCTGAATTTCCCTATTTCTGAAAAGTCTCCTCTATCTTACATAATAGGCTCCTTTTAGATCAATTTTGCAAAATAACAATTTTGGGTCACTAGATCCAAAGCTGTATTATTTTTTCCATCTTAAATTTTTTATTTCTACCCTTTTCATTTTGAGCTTTCAATCAAAATCATTCTAAATGATCCATCATTTTTTCTAACAAAGATAGGAGGAAAAATTTTCCGATTCTGGCCCAAGGTTTTTTAATCACACCTTTTTCAACAGGTTTTTACTTCAGAGCAATAGATAATTTTATGTTGTTTTAAAAGGCCTTTGCGAACTTTGCTTAAAACTTCTGGGCAAACACGAAAGTGACTTTAATTCCTTAACGTTTTCAAGTACATCAGGGCAGAAAATTAATACACCATGAGACAAATTTTCCTTTAAAGCTTCCCGCTGTAAATTTTTAAAAGCTTCCCCTTTAAGATAAGCACACAGAGAGGGCAAGCAAAGTTCAAATTCCCCTAAACCTTGTTTTTCCCGAAGGAAGGGGGGGTTCAGTCCGGATCGATTACTGCCGGTGGCCGTTTTTTTGCCCCTTTTTCCAAAACATCTTGTTTGTCTGCCCCTGCCTCCCTGGGGTTCCCCCCTAAAAAAGAGCTGGTGTTGTTGTGCTGCCCTTGGTTTTCTTTTGCTGGCCACGAGTTCTGACCAGTTCTGAGCCCCTGTACTTCTTTCAAAGCTTTATTAAACTCGGCGCCCTATAGTAGTTTGGTGTCATGGCAAAAAGCGGGCACAAGCCAGAGATTCACATGTAGGCAGGTCGGTGCTTTCTCTCCGTTTTTTGGGACGGTCAGTTGGGATGGGCCGTGAGGGGTAGGGGGCGAAAGGGGGTATCTCCGGTCATTCACCCCGGAATTTTTCCCTCCTGCCCGGGGCCATACTTTAAAAATCCTCGACATCGCACTTTGAAAATTTTTTTTATTTCCATCCTGAAATCTTTTTTCGGGGGGGGGGGGGGGGGGGGTTGGGGGGGTAAAAACATTTTCGGGGAAAGGTACTTTGGAATTTTCCCCAGTTTCCGTTGGGGGAAGATCCTCGACCAAGCGTTGCCGTTTTTTGAAAAGGGGGCCCTTTTTTTTTTTTATAAAAGAGATCCAAAATTTCCGCGAAAAAAGTTGCCCTCCTAAACCTCATTTTTTTCTGAGTTTTTCCATCAGCTTTTCCCAGCTTTGCCCTTATCGAAACACTTCATAACTTTCAAAAGGGCCCTCCTTCTTTCTTTTTCCTTATTTTCCCAATTTTTTGTCTGGCCGTCTCATTTTCCCCCTTTTAGTTGAGGTGCCCTTCTTTCCCTTTTTTCCTTCTTCAAAAGGGTTTTTGTCAAAATTCTTTTTCCCTTTCGGAGTTTGGGGCCCTTTTTCTTCTTCAAGATGATATCAAAATTCCTGGAAGAGTTTTCAGAAAAGCCTTTTTTTTTTAACTATTATTTTTTTCCCCAAAAAACACTTTTTCCCAATACATAGTATTTCACCCCACTACAAAACAAAAACCAAAAAACGGGGTACAAAAAGCAAACAATTTTTAAAAAAACAATTCAAAAAAAACCAGAAAGGCTAGGACAGAAATAATTACGCTTATGCTCAGATTCCTGTAGTGATGGGCGTTGCGGACACACGAGATGGATAAAGATAACACTCGGGGCGTAAAAGGGGGAGGCCGAACGGCAGTAGGCTGCGCGTGGTTTTCTATGTCCCGTAGTGGAGGTTAAGGAAAATGGCAAGAATTTTTTCTTACTTTCTAAGGGACGGATAAGTTAAAATCTTTAAAAAAAAACAAAAACAAAAAAAAAAGGCTATCCCAAAAAATTCTTGCATAATGGGGACATCCCCTTTGGGGAAGACATAACCACCCCCCTCACAGCTTGAACCTTCCCCCAAAAAACTAAATCACCAAACCTACCGGGGGGATGACCTTCCACATTTAGGTGACCAGGCCTTCCATATCCAGCCAGAAGTCGACACAGGGTAACAGTTCAGCGTCTGTGTCTTCCTCCTTTTCTTGCTGCACATCGTCATCGCTTCGTCCAGTCTGCCCCAGTTCCTCTCTGGATGTGACAGCCTTTATAAATGACGGTACCAAAAGAAGAAGCAACCCTCCTAAGAAAAAAGAAACAAAGCAACAAAAAGGTAAGGAAACAGAACAGGCAGACAGGTAAACAAATGAATAGATAAAGGACAAGCTGAAGAAGTGTAAAAATCTGTCAACAATATCATAGCCATCGTCGTCATCCTCATCGTCATCGTTGTCGTTGTTGTCGTCGTCATCATCATCGTCGTCGTCGTCGTCAACATCATCCTCACCCTCATCATCGATTGCCATCATCACCATCATCATCATCACCACCACTACCACAACTCCACCACGACCACCATCACTATCAGTACCACCAACCCATCATTATCATCATCAAGCATCGATCATCATCATCGATCATCAATAATAATAATAATAGTAGTAGCAACCATCTATCCATCCATCCATCCATCTATCCTCATCCTCATCATGGATTATCTTCCATCATCATCATCATGGATTATCATCCATCATCATCGTCCATCATCATCGTCATCATCATCGATCATCATCATCATCATTGTAGGTCCCTGGACTGGTATGGCAGCTGTGGGATGCCTGTGTTCCCGTGCTATGCTATCCCTGTCCACACACCTTGGCATTGTTCCTGTCAATGTTAGTCACCATCGAGTTCGAGTTCGAGTTCTCTCTCTCTCTCTCTCTCTCTCTCTCTCTCTCTCTCTCTCTCTCTCTCTCTCTCTCTCTCTCTCTCTCTCTCTCTCTCTCTGTTTGTCTGTCTCTCTCTCCTCTCTCTGTCTCTGTTTCTCTCTCGCTCTTCCCGCCCCCACTCTCTGCTTATTTCCATTAAAAGAACTTCTTCTTCTTCTGCTTCTTATTATTATTTGCCTGTGTGTGCTGTTTTGTTTTGTATTTTTGCTTCTGTTTTGTCTTTTCCCCCCTTTGTTTTGTCTGTTTGTTTATCAAACAGTGATAAATCCCTTTGACAGATAGCTCTCACTTGCAATGGATGATCGCAACACACACACACACACACACACTCACACTCACACACTCACACTCACACTCACACACAAACGTATACGTTCAAGCAGAGTCCCATTAGTGATCTCCTGTAACACCATTATGTGATGTCATTCAACAGACTGCCTTTCCTAGGCAGCACCATTTGCCCATCTGTCTCTTATCTCAGAACAGTTGTAGTTGATTTTCAATAGTTGGGTTAAGAGTTGTCTTCATTGTTTTACGTGATGTTGACTACATTGTTTCGTAGATAGTTCTACAGTTCCATCGTTACATTACTTTTCTACAGTTCATACCTCCCTCCCTCTCTCCCTCTCACTCTCTCTCTCTCTCTCTCTCTCTCTCTCTCTCTCTCTCTCTCTCTCTCTCTCTCTCTCTCTCTCTCGTCTAATATCACTTTGTGTGAATAGACATAAAATCGAAGAAACACACACACACACAAACACACTCACACACATACACACACACACCTCCACTTCCACCACTCCACAGAATGTATAACTCATAATGACATACCTGACACTCCACTGTCAGAACTCACTGACAGTTGTCACACAACTTACGGGTTGTGAAGCCAGTGACAAGCCAAGGAGGAGAAAACGACGTCACATGTGCCATCGGGAACACATTGCTGATAGAAGTTGACGTTGGTCACCAGCGGGTAGACCTTAGAAAATTGCCGGAAGGGACTGGAGTCCTCTGGAGCATGCGCACGTCCATCCAGTCATTGAAATTTTATATGCATAAAGTAATGATGATGATGATGATGATGATGATGATGATGATGATGATGATGATGACGATGATGATGATGATGAAATCTTCATCACAACAACAGCAATAACAATAACAATAACGACAATAATGATGATGATGATGATGATAATAATAATAATAATAATAATAATAATAATACAATAATAATAATAATAACAATACTACTACTACTACTACTACTAGTAGTAGTAGTAGTAGTAGTAGTAGTAGTAGTAGTAGTACCCTCTTAACTGCCCAGTGCAAGTGCACCCTATATGCCGGGAAATAAAAGTCTTATGTACCACTGCTATGTTCATACCCCTCTTACTCAGAAACTACTACATGAATATTCCTGATAGTCTGCCCCATGACAGATATATATCGTAGATTACTTCGAGGCAAGCTCGAATAAGTTAGCATAATATTTCACTGCGAAAATATATTTAAAATGTAAAAAAAAACGACCAAAAATATGATTTCTTTATCACCACTGTCATTCTGAGTACCCCCGATCTCAATAACGTCAAACATAAGTCTAGGCCAAATCTCATTCTTTTTTTTTTAAATGCATGATCACCTGAATCATACAGGATCGTTTTCATCACTGTTAGGTAAATCTACAGTTTTATTTGCCACTTTTACAGCTGTGTAAAGTTATTTATGCCTTCAACAAGAAGTGTCAGCTATTTTGAACAAGAACTTCCCAAGCAGTCATGCATAAAAACAAACTAAAAAACGATCGTTTTTGCTATGGTTTTTGCAGCTGGATGATGTTGCCAAGCAACAGGAGAGTGATATCCATATATTAATTTTGGAGTTCTTTCCCTTTAACTGTAGTCAAGGAAGCAGGCTTGTTTACTTAGGTTGGACACCCCGAAAATTTTCCGGGTTGTAAGGCATTCAGGGTGCACGTTTAGCCCCGGAAAATGTCCGGGGTAAGGCAGTCTAGTAGCTACTACTCCTCTTCCTCCTCCTCCTCCTCATCATCATCATTATCATTTGTGGAATTTCTTTAGTGCTGAGCCTTTTAAATCAACAAATCAAAGCGCCTACATTAAAACCACATACAGGCAGGCAACTGTCCACGAATTGGATTAACAGATATCACATTAACACATAAACACACACGCGGGGGTGGATTACTTATACGTACAGATTATGGGTTGTCTCAGGTACAGGGCTGTGTATGTCTGCATGCTGGCACTCACACAGACACAGACGCACGCTCTCGCGCACGCGCACACACACATAAAACACAGATACGAATCTCTCTCTCTCCTCTCTCTCTCTCCTCTCTCTCTCTCTCTCTCTCCTCTCACTCACACACACACACACACACACACACACACAACAATGCGCACCGCGTACACACACACACACACACACACACACACACACACACCACCACCACCACCACCACCACCACCACACCACCACCACCACCAGGTCAATAATACTATCAACATCATTGCTATTCAATAAATGTCAACAGAGAGAACTCTGAACTCTGAAATAATGTAATTGTCCATCGGCCTTAGGCCCACAATATATCAAAAGGGAGTGATGGAGGGGGCAAATGGAAAAGAACAGCGATTTCACAAACACAAATTAATACAGACATGAATCAGATAAACATCTGCACTTATATGTACCTACACCTCTTCCCCTGTCAGCAACTGGTATCTATGTACACTAAGTCATTCCATTTCATCACCAGGCATCAACATGGCTATTGAGAGGAGGCATCATGAGAAGAATGATCATGTGACATAAATCTAACTTACTGTTAACAGTCTGTCAATGCCATCGTTTATGAAAACGAATGACTAATAATCCTGCTGTGACGTTGAGTACATTAGACCAGACTGACCCTTCATTTTAGCATTACAACATCTGGTTTTAAGAATAGCCAGTAAAACATGACATAGCATAGATTCTTCTTTCAAATCTCAAGTTATTAGAGTAGTCGTTGATAAATGTTGGTGACAGAAAATCATTACTGGATACTATATCTCATTTACAGCTGTTATAGTGTGCACTTTGGGCAACCCCTATTTCCTTCCCCTCTCCACCCCCCTTCCCTTCCCCATCCTAAGAAGAATGTGTTTAATCTGGTTAGACTTCATGATTTGCTGAGGTTAGCAGTTCTGAAAGACTGTTAAGGTTTCTTTGTCAATCTATGTTACAGTGTGCTGTTTGGACAAACTTTTCCTCTGTTTGTGTACCCATGGTTGTGGTTTGGGAATTCTCTTAATCCACTTGAAACTTTTTCGAAAGAAACCACTTGAGGTCTGTGTTGGTAACTCTTTTTCTTCAGTTTAGTATCCAACATGTCTCTGTGAATTCAGAACTTTGGAAACCAATACATATGGGAATGTTCACAGCTTAGGTGTCCAAGTGTCTCTGTGGGCTGGGAGACCTATCAATTCATTGAGGCCTGTGTACTGTCACACCTTCTCTCACATTAAGTGTCCAGCAGTCTCTGTAAGCTAGAAGTCTTGGCAAGGCAGTGGTACCGTGTAGCTAAGTATTATACTGAAGTATTAACACATGTAGGCCTATCATACTAGGACTGATGATTTAGCCTTTGTCTAAATAGCCCCTTTGTCAGCTATAGTTTTCCTAGGTCGGCTGCTTTCATTCTGAATAAACTTTCACCAAGCATTGTGTACCCAACACTTAATCCCCCAATCACAGCAGAATGGTAAATAAGATTTACAAGAGTTTTTTCGTCACTCATTTTTAGATTTCTTTTTTTTTTTAAGTAAATAAAATAATAAACAAAAATGAATTGTGATGATCTGCTACAATGCGCAAATGTTCCTGAGATTACAGTCACTGATGAGCAAGCACTGCTTACTAAAAAAGAAAGATTATATTCTCTCGCTGCCTGTGGAAAAACAAAACAGTACTTAGGAACAGAGTTTAACTGGGATCAGATTCAACAAATGTCAGCACAAGACATTAACAAATATTACAACAGATACGAAGCACAGTTAGGATCAAGAATGGTAAAAATCGTTGGTCAAACAATTTTAAGCTTATATGTAAAGCTAATAAGCAGATTTGCCCTGTTGATTCAGAACAAGACTTCACATATTATCTGGCACAGGACCCCATTTTAACAAAGACTTTAGAATACTGTTGGGTGATCTGTACTATATATTTGGAACATTCTTAGCACCATTATCTATGGGACTAATTACTTTTAATCATATAGACTTAAGTTGTATAAAAAAAAAATGAGCAACCAAGAGTGCAGAGAGTCAGCTAAAACCGGAGAGTCAAGTAGCCCAACAAGTGACTCCACAAGTGACCCAGCAAGCAACCCTGACCCCCCAAGTTTCCACTGTAACTACACATCCTGGGCAAATTGAGACAGGTAAAAGATTAGCTGAGTGGAATAGACTTTATATAAAAAAAATGAACAAACAAAACAAAAACTGTTGTCTGGAAATAATGAATCAGTTTAAAATACAGAGCCACTCAAAGAAAACAAAACAGAAGAGAGAAAAGAATACAGTCAAATGTCTTATAAGGCAGTGGGGTTAATCATGGTTGGTATTGGCGGTTATTTAGCTGACAATTTATATAAAGAACATAAGCCATCAAAGCCAGGAAAGCCAGAACAACAACTATGTAAAAGAGAAACAAAAACAGAAGTAAAAGAAGAAGTAAAACCATCAACATGTTTCAAACTTAAGAACGATCTATTTTTAATGCATTGATATATTGATTAGGTACTGGGATAAATAGTTATTGTAGAACTTGTTTAAATACTTGGTAAGCACTTGTTACTTGTTAGCTAAAGTTGTTACTAACGTCTTCAAGTTCTTAGAAGCAACTTAGCATTAACTCCTTGCAATTCTTAAAAAGAACTAAATTCAAGTGTCAGAAGTTCTGTAAATTGATATTAAAGACAGACAATCCAACCTATTATGTCTGCATGTAAAAATCTTCCTGAATCCGCCAGACCCCCAGGGAGTACCCAGGTATCGATTTGTGTGTGTGTGTGTGTGTGTGTGTGTCCAAAAAAAAAAGATAGGGGGGGGGTTGAAGGTGTTTACTTTTTGAATTTTTTTGTTGCCCTCAAAAAGGGGGCTTGAAGCAGGAGTAAGTTCCCTCTGGCATGTGACGTCAGATGTATGTCAGCGCTCACAGAACGGGCCGGGACCTATATCTGAGAGGCTAAAACTGTCACCGTTCCCAGAACGAACCATGACATACTTTTGCCAGGGTGTGCCAGTATTGCCTGGTGTTTGGTAAAATCAATGCACCTTCAGCTAGCCAGTGGTACTGGTGTGCTAGACTGGGGATCAATGCCGAGTCTTTGCTTGGGATGCCACAACAGCTCAGTGGAGGTTTGACTGCCCTAACCTGTCCAAAAATGTATATAAAAAAATTCTGGATTAGCTTGCAGATGTTTTAGAATAACTTTTCTGTCTCTGTAGAGGTGATCAACAGAAATGTTCAGCTTGTGAAATTTTGAAAAATGTTTTTAAAAAAATTATATTTCATCCAGCTTTATCGCAAAAGTTGGCTTCATTCTGATATCATTTTTCAGGTAGTCTTTCCACAGCCTTTTTGATTCTGTTTCTTTAAAAACCTTTTTGACTCTTTGGAGCCAATTACCCAAATACAAAGCTTGGCTGAGTGTGTTGTTTTTACACATATGAATGGAAACTCTGGCTTTAGCAAGCAATGGCATCATTTCATCAACAGTTCTTAAGGCATAGAATATTTTTTTCTTCTTTTGTTGTTTATCAGATTTACATCTTCAATGTGAAGATGCTGCTTTAAATACTCATGTGTCTCAGCCAATGTCCTTTCTTTTTTTTCACCTTCCAAAAATGCTAGGCTTTTCCGTGGCTGTTTTGGTGTTGGGCAGCACTCGCCTTTGAGTTTTGCCCCCAAATAATCTGTCTTCATGATAACATTTCTGATCGCAAATCACTTTTTTTTTGGTTCATCAGTAAATTGACTTTGAGAACCTGAACCAGTTTGTGACCCCACAGCAGTCTCAACACTTGATTCTAACAGATTTGACACTGTTCCACTGGACTGACTTTCTCTAGTCGTATCAAAGCTTTCAGCAGACGAACACATTGAATCCATCTTTAGTCCAAGGCAGTTTTCAGGGTTCTGGCTGGTGGTATGTGAGCTCACTGGGTCCCCAGCTAAACTGGAGAGAATTCTCTGCAACCATTGGCCCAATGTGACATCATATCTGAATGCACTTAAATGATTGGTGCCGATGCAGAACGTGCAATGGCCTATGGTTACAGTTGGCTGCCATCATGGCATTGATTTTTATGCCTGACTTACCAGGACAGACTACAGCGGCCACAAACATACAAGGCCTGATCTATCTTTTTGTTTTTTGTTTTATTTTTGTGTAAATATCTGGATGTATAAGAAAATAGTAAAATGTTTATTTAGGGTCAAGGGGCAAACACAGTCTGCCCCCTTGAGGGTAAATGAACATTAAATACTATTCTCTGTGTGTATTACCACATGTTTGTTAAGTGTACAGAAGTGTATTGTTGTACATGACTGTCACACACATCAGTCAGGTGTGACAAATTCGAAACAACACAGAACTTCTGTACTCCTACAAAATTTTAATGTATTGGAAGTCTCTAAAGTAGTCCTAGTGATGGCACAGGGTCACATCACATCACAGAAAGCACAAATTATGGAGGGGGGGGGGGGAGGGTACCCATTGCTGTCACCTGTCCAACCTTGGCAGATGGAGACCTATTTTGTTTACCTTCTTGCTATTTTCGTTATCGGCATATCTGTTGTTTCTGCGATTGCAGATTCAAAGGAAAAGTGTGATAATAATGAGAAAACAGTCAAAAGGCATCACGTTTTCAGGCCTCTATGCTTCGAGCTAAAATTTCTCCACAGTCCGTCTGTGTGTGTGTGTGTGTGTGTGTAGCACAGGTCAGAATGTGACATGGAGCTATCAAGAGCACTATGCCCCAGCTTCTGATTGGCTGCTGCAATCACGTGTCCGGAATCCGCCATCTTGGTTTTTCGTCGCCTAATAAACAGTGACTCTGTTGTCGAATCGTCCCATTTCAGGGAACCTCTCTACTTCTATGCTTCAGTTGATATTGAGAGTGTGATAAAGTAAGCCAGTTTACGACTTTTACTTGAAAAATGTCAGTGTGACGTCAGACAACAGAACACAGGGACACAGATTGAAGTTCAAGTTGTAGAGTACTTCTTGACGTTCAAATCTTGCCACGTGTGAAACTGAAACTCTAGAAGGGGAAAGTTGTCATCTATCAAACAATAGACAGGCCGTTCTGTCATAGCAGACGAAAAACCAAGATGGCGGATTCCGGGCACGTGATTGCAGCAGCCAATCAGAAGCCGGGGCATAGTGCTCTTGATAGCTCCATGTCAGAATGTGCTGGGTAGCACTTTTTTTTCTGGCTCACTCTTCTCCCTAAGGGCAGCATTTCCTTCCTCCTCTTCCTCATAAGTGTTTAATATCGGACTCACTTAACAGTTATCGTTCAAATGTTCCTACTTCCAAGACAATAACATTCAATTCATCCTCTCGCTAATCAGATGAATCGTCTGCTACCAAAGAAGACGCCATTTTTTTCCCCACGATGTTGTGATTGAAAAGCGTTCCGGTCGCTGGCTGTTCTTTCTTCCTTCCCTTCCCCACTACACGCATGTTAGTGGTCTAAATTTATCACTGGCACCCTCTATAACACTCCCTGCATCGCCCCCACCAATTTTCTCACACACACACACACATGCACGCGCGCGCACACACACACACACACACACACACACTTGTCTAATATCACGTAATGTGAAAAGATGCTACATTAAAGAAGAACACACACACACACACACACACACACACACACACACACACACAAACAGAGAAGCCATCAAACTTTTAAACATAAATACCCATAACATTATATTTATTTTAAGGAATAATATTGACTGATGTCAGTACTTCCAGACACACAAGACTTCTCAGGCAAAAAAAGAAAACCAACAAAAACAACCAAACAAACAAAACCACCACCACCATCCCCTCCCCACCACCCCAGCCAAAAAGATCTGTGTTCTTACACTTCCATGTTCTCTGCTGATAATGTGCTGGGAGGGTAGAAAACATGGACTGGCATCAAAAACCAGCACACACACACACACACACACACACACACACCTCTCTTCTCTCTCTCTCTCTCTCTCTCTCTCTCTCTCTCTCTTTCTCTCTCTAATAACATGTAATGTGAAAAGACGTTAAATTAAAGAAGAAAACACACACACACACACACACACACACACACACACACATAAACACACACACACACATACACACACACACACACACACACACACACACACACACAGAGTTATGCCAAACATTTGATGCACTCTGATCACTTGCCCATCTTGAACAAGTGCCCACTGCTGCCACGTCTCTGTGATACACACACACACACACACACACACACACACACACACACACACTTACCTCTGTGACAGGTGATGACACACACTGTCAAATTCAGAGAGGAGCTGTGTCAGTGTGGGATTTCCAGCCGTTTCTGAGCCACACTCGTCATCAGGAGGGCTTGCGTACTTGCTAAGGCCAAGTAACCCTCGACGGCATTTTTGGGTGTGTTTATTTTCAAATTTCCCTAAAACGTTCCGTACTGTAAGACTTGTCATGCTAGGGAAAGATAACCCAGGGATGTCAAAATGGTCATCCCTAGGTTAGTGCAACATGCTCTGCTTGCTTTCTTTTTTTTAATAAGAAGTATGTTGTCGAGAGTGAATAGTTGATGAATGCCCGAAGAGAGAGCCTACCGTTGGTGCCCTTTAATCACAGTTCTTCGCAGGAAAGTCTTGGGACAAATGCACACAAAAAAGAAAGAAATCAGCTGCTCTCTCTCTTTCTCCTTCCCACCCATGCTCCTGCAACAACCAAGAGCAACAGCACTGCTCCCTTTATTTCAGGCTTTGCCAACAAAGAGCAACAGCACTGCTCCCTTTATTTCAGGCTTTGCCAACAAAGAGCAACAGCACTGCTCCCTTTATTTCAGGCTTTGCCAACCAAGGGCACCAGCAATGCTCCCTTTATTTCAGGCCTTGACACTGAAGGGCAACAGCACTGCTCCCTTTATTTCAGGCTTTGCCAACCAAGAGCACCAGCAATGCTCCCTTTATTTCAGGCTTTGCCAACCAAGAGCAACAGCACTGCTCCCTTTATTTCAGGCTTTGCCAACCAAGAGCACCAGCAATGCTCCCTTTATATCAGGCTTTGGCACTGAAGGGCAACAGCAATGCTCCCTTTATTTCAGGCTTTGCCAACCAAGGGCACCAGCAATGCTCCCTTTATTTCAGGCTTTGCCAACCAAGGGCACCAGCACTGCTCCCTTTATTTCAGGCTTTGGCACTGAAGGGCAACAGCAATGCTCCCTTTATTTCAGGCTTTGCCAACAAGGGTAATAACATCCCTGCTACAGAATATATTGGAAGGAATTTCAGTATGGAAGAACTACAGAATGTTTGGAAAGGAACTGCAGTATGGAAGAACTGCAAAATATTTAGGAAGGAATTGCAGTATGGAAGAACTGCAAAATATGTAAGAAGGAACTGCAGTATGGAAGAACTGCAAAATATTTAGGAAGGAATTGCAGTATGGAAGAACTGCAAAATATTTAGGAAGGGACTGCAGTATGGAAGAACTGCAAAATATTTAGGAAGGAACTGCAGTATGGAAGAACTGCAAAATATTTAGGAAGGAACTGCAGTATGGAAGAACTGCAGAATATTTAGGAAGGAACTGCAGTATGGAAAAACTACAGAATATTTTGAAAGGAACTGCAGTATGGAAGAACTGCAAAATATTTAGGAAGGAACTGCAGTATGGAAAAACTGCAGAATATTTAGGAAGGAATTGCAGTATGGAAAAACTGCAGAATATTTAGGAAGGAACTGCAGTATGGAAGAACTATAAAATATTAATTTTAGGAAGGAACTGCAGTATGGAAGAACTATAGAATATTAATTTTAGGAAGGAACTGCAGTATGGAAGAACTATAGAATATTAATTTTAGGAAGGAACTGCAGTATGGAAGAACTATAGAATATCAATATTAAGAAGGAACTGCAGCAGACTTATGAAATAACTACACAATATTATTTTAGGATTTAGGTTTGGAACAGTAATAGGCTCGTGAAAGAACTACAAGATATCTAGGATTTAGGTGGAACAGTAGCAGACTGATAACAGTAGCAGACTAAAGAGGAACAGTAGTAGACTAAAGTGGAACAGTAGTAGAGATAGGTGTAGGCACACAGTAGCAGAGGTATGTGGAACAGGATGAGCAGTTGCAAACTTAGGAGGAAACTGTGTAGAAGCAAGGTACAACTGCTGCAACAATTAACATGACCAAGTCTCAAAGTACGGTACATGCCTAAAATTTTGTGCCGCCACCTTCAAAAAAAGGATTTTCTTTAACATTTATCAACTTTAAAACTGCCAAACAAGCACATCATAATATGGAATTTTGAGGCCGAAACAGGGTCCTAACTAAAGTCTTCCGATTTTTGTCCTGAAAACCTACAGTGAAGTGGGTTGTTTTAACCCGTTAGAAATACCAAACTCAACCTAAACAAACAGAAAAGAAAACGCAAACAGCACAACAGCAACATGTACAACTGAACATGTACAGTAAACTGGAAAATGAAGTAAAACTGAAGGCAAGTCGGGAAATTCAGAATGCAAAATATTGTTCAAGTTTTTCAATAATCATTGAATTATATATATATATATATATATATATATATATATATATATAATATATATGTATATACATCGCCTACCACTTACCAAATTGTTTACATATTTGCTTTATCTTTTCAAAACGTTTTGGATTTTCTTGCAAATAAAAGGACATAATTTTGTATGACTATCGCACAGGTAGCTATACAAGAATTTGTTTATTTATAATTATAAAATATTTTACAAAGAACTGTATATCTGATTTTTGATAAAATATTCTTGACAGAACAAGACCATAATCTTAATGTACCTCAGAGGGACAATACAAGCATCTCATGGGGAAAATACTTGTATCTCAGTGGTGCGATTACATCTCATAATGTACAGAACAGAAAAATGACTGTTGACTTTACAAGAAATATTATTAGAATTGTTATGTCAAAGTGAAGTAACCACAACTTCGAGACTAATGCTATGTACAATGCAAGTCCACAAGCATGACTGAAATGGATGCACACTGCAAGTGTAGGGCAACTTCAAAAATGACTATTGCAAAGAAAGGAAGGAGGAAGATATTCTACTAGGAAAAAGAAGGAACTTTGTTGGGTTTTTTTTAATTCTATGGTGGAAAAAAGTGACACGTACAGACAGAAAAACAATTAAAGGATGAAAATGCTCAGTAATATATACATATATACGTACATGTGTGTGTGTGTGTGTGTGTGTGTGTGTGTGTGTGTGTGTGTGTGTGTGTGTGTGTGTGTGTGTGTGTGTGTGTTTGCTTGCCAGCGATCAGTATGGGCACATATCATTATCTATGTCCATATGTACATGATCATCTTCCGTATCATTAGGCTGACTCGGATCATCTATGGGCACAACATTATCAGTGCCTATGTCCATAGGTACGTGATCATCTTCTATATCGCTAGGCTGATGGAGATCATATTGGCACAGATTCATCAAATCATCATCTATGTCCATAAGCTCGTGACGCTCCTCTATATCATTAGGCTGATTAGGATCATCTATGGGCGCAGCATCTATGTCCATAGGCTCGTGAGGCTCGTCTATATTGTTAGGCGGATCGAGATCATCTATCTCTGTAGGAATGGGATGATAATCTATAGGCAGGTGGTGATGTTCTATGCCATTGGGATGATAGAGACTGTCTGTATTTACAGGGACAGGAGGGTCATCAGGCTCACCTGTGCTTATAGGCTCTTGTTCATCCATCCTACCGACAAACAGTCCAATGTGAACCTGCCTACCTATAGGTTGGGGTTCACCCTCTAGGGTGTTAAGGTTTGGACCTTGGGGGCCTAGAACATGTAGACTTACAGCCTGAAAATGACCCTTAACAGTTAAATCTATAGGATATAGAGTTGGATACTGACCTTGATCACTAAGAGCGTCAGAAGGCATCTGAGCTCTTACAAAGTCTGGGTGCTGCCGAGCACTCATGGTTCACTGAAGCTAAGGATGAATCCAAGCCAAGATCCCCTTTTAGTTTTTGTTATTATAGCTGTAACTGAGTTGCTAGAAATGAGGTGAAAATTAAAGAGGTTGAACGCAAACAAACAATATCAAAGCTGAGAATAATATTATCATCCACCGTGCGAGTCCAGGTACCAAATCGGAAGCTCACTTAGTGATGTAAAGAAAATGTCCGGGTTTTATAGGGAGTTGTGTGACCTTCACTGGTAACTTGGCGGTGTCGTGGTCTGACTGTGCCCCCTCCACGTACAAATGCACCCCCAACAACAACAGCAACAACAAACAAATCTCTCTCTCTCTCTCTCTCTCTCCTCTCTCTCTCTCTCTCTCTCTCCCTCTCCCTTTCTCTCCCTCCCTTCCTGTCTGACTTGGGTTTTTTTAATGACTATTAATACAAACTTAGAATTAAAATTTAGAATGACGTTTGTTTGTTTTTTCTCCCTTGTTTGTTTCTTTTTTCTTTGCTAAGAAATATTGTGATAATTGTTTATCGATATAACGATTAAATGCTTGGAACACAAAATATTTACTTTTTTGATTGTCCTATTATTAAAGAATTATTTTTTTAATTTTTTTTTATATTATTAGTATTAGTATTAGTATTATTATTATTATTATTATAAATGGAATTTATATAGCGCTATATCTTGCAATTACAAATCAGAGCCCTTCATTCAATTGATAAGGAGTTTCCAATGTATGTGTCTGCCAATATATTGCATCAATTGCTGAAGTCGTATATCATACTGGGTGTGGGTGGGGTGAGGGGGGTGAGGGGGGTGGGGGATAGCTTAGTGGTTAGAGGTTTCAAGTTAAGTGAGGTCAAAAGCGCTCAAAGTGATATTAGATGATGGGAAGGGGAGGGGGCATTGATGTTGATGGTTGTGTGCTGTCAAATGAGTATCTGTTGCTAAATATCGTAGGCATTATACAGAAAGAGGCTAAACAATGATAACAAAACAAATAAATACATAAGAAATGCTAATGTGACTTATAATTTTCTGTGTGAGAGAGAGAGAGAGAGAGAGAGAGAGATTAAATGTAAGGATGCATATGCATGAGCATGTGAAGGTAGGTATAAGTGGGTAAGCAGGTGGGCGTGGGTGTTTGTGGTGTTTGTGGGTAAGGGTGTTTGTGGGTGTTTGTGGGTGTTTGTGGGCGTGGATGGGTGAGGGTGTTTGTGGGTGTTTGTGGGTGTGGGTGTTTGTGGGTGTTTGTGGGCGTGGGTGTTTGTGGGTGGGTGTGGGTTTTGTGGATGTGGGTGTTTGTGGGTGTTTGTGGGTGTTTGTGTGTGTGGGTGTTTGTGGGTGTGGGTGTTTGTGGGTGTTTGTGGGCGTGGGTGTTTGTGGGTGTGGGTGTTTGTGGGCGTGGGTGTTTGTGGGTGTTTGTGGGTGGGTGGGTGAGGGTGTTTGTGGGTGTTTGTGAGTGTGGGTGTTTGTGGGTGTGGGTGTTTGTGGGTGTGGGTGTTTGTGGGTGTTTGTGAGTGTGGGTGGGCGTGGGTGTTTGTGGGTGTGGGTGGGTGTGGGTGTTTGTGGGCGTGGGTGTTTGTGGGTGTGGGTGTTTGTGGGTGTGGGTGTTTGTGGGTGTTTGTGGGCGTGGATGGGTGAGGGTGTTTGTGAGTGTGGGTGTTTGTGGGTGTGGGTGTTTGTGGGTGTTTGTGGGTGTTTAAGGGCATGGGTGTTTGTGGGTGTGCATGTTTGTGGGCGTGGGTGTTTGTGGGTGTTTGTGGGTGTGGGTGTTTGTGGGTGTGGGTGTTTGTGGGCGTGGGTGTTTGTGGGCGTGGGTGTTTGTGGGTGTGGGTGTTTGTGGGTGTGGGTGTTTGTGGGTGTGGGTGTTTGTGGGTGTGGGTGTTTGTGGGTGTTTGTGAGTGGTGGTGTTTGTGGGTGTTTGTGGGTGTTTGTGGGTGTGGGTGTTTGTGGGTGTGGGTGTTTGTGGGTGTTTGTGGGTGTTTGTGGGTGTGGGTGTTTGTGGGCGTGGGTTTGTGTTCCTGCCTTCAATGCGATAGAGTGAAAACACTTGTGTTGGCATTGTCATCCCTTTTCTTGTATTTTTCCCCTTCAACCTCAATATGCCTATATCGACTTGAAGAAACAATGCGTGCGTGCGTGCGTACGTGTGTGTGTGTCTCTGTGTGTGTGTGTGTGTGTGTGTGTGCGCGCGCGCGCGAGTGCGTGTGTGTGTTTGTATGTGTGTATGTGTGTGTGCATGTGTGTGAGCAGTGCTTGCCCGCGCGCGCGCGCGCGCGCGCGTGTGTGTGTGTGTGTGTGTGTGTGTGTGTGTGTGTGTGTGTGTGTGTGTGTGTGTGTGTGTGTGTGTGTGTAGGGGAGGGGGGGGCTGTATGTGCACACATGAGCAAGCTCATGAAAATATGTATGTCTTATTTTTGGCTTATAATGATTTTTGAATGTGAGATAGATAGATAGATAGAAAGATAGATAGATAGATAGATAGATAGATAGATAGATAGATAGATAGATAGATAGATAGATAGATAGATAGATAGATAGATAGATAGATAGATAAACTTATATGTCGTTTCGAGTCAATGGTCTTTACAACATTGTACTCCTGCATATGTGAAGTGTGATTTTTTTTTTTTTAAGTTATCCTGGAATGTTTCATTATACCAATATAAAATGTAGCTTTTTTCATGTCTTTCTGAGATTCCGATTCGTATGAGCGTGTCTGTCAGTATTGTAATTTGCCCTTCATAGGATGATCAAATTGTTTTTGACTTGACTTACCTTTAATGTAAGAATTGCAAAACTGCCTCCTATCATCTCTTCAGGGGGGGGGGGGACTACTTTTTGACATTGACCGGCTCCCTAAAGTGTGGAATTTTCCTTCATGCCATCATCACGTGAGGGTGAGGGTGACACGTTCAGGAAGTGGTGGTGTGTCCTTATGTGGCTGTCATCCTTAAAGGGGACAGGGGCTCAACAGAGATCTATAAGAACTCCTTCTCCAGTCTGAAATCTTCCTTTTTTTTCTTTTTTTATTCTTGTCTTTCAAGATAATGAAACAAGCTTTTGTTTTCATCCAGTCGCCGTGTGTATGTAGTTTTGTAAAATTTTGTCATCCGTTCCCACCGGCACACAATGGCATACTCTTCCGAAAAGCGGAACGGGTTTTAATGTGTGTGCAAGATGTTCTGCGTGTGTTCGCACACGGGACCTCGGTTTATGGATGAAAATTAACACATGAGGGCTTATTCTATTATCCTCGAAACAAAAACAAAAAAATGTAAGTTTGTATGCGAATGGGGTAAAACAACAAATTTTCCCACGAAAGTTAATTTCAGGAGCACTCGTTTTACTTTGGCGCAGTCTCGACTGAGGGAAGGGGGGATTTTTGTTGTTGAGGGTGGGGCTGGTTTGTTTTTCTTGGGGTGGGGTGGGGTGGGGGAGGAGGTTGTTTTGTTTGTTTTGTTTTATCAATCTCATATCCTTTTGTTGTTGTAATTTTGGACAGCGTGATCATGTGTGTTGACACCAGAGGATGCGTCAAAACAGTTAAAAGTATTTTCCAGTTGCCTTTGGATCAGGACCCCCCCCCCAGCCAAGTTAAGCAGCATCGAACGTGGTTACCACTTAGATGGGTGACCGTTTGCACGCCTTGGCTTCAGTACAGTTCCCCCAGTTCACTCAGCTGTAAATGGACACATGCCTCTTTAGGGTCAGGGAAGGTAAAGCTGCGAGGGAGAGGAGATGGGCGCCGCCCTCAATATGCTGGCCCCTAGAGAAGTTGAGGTCTGTGATGCTCCCTCGCTCCCCTACGACCTTATAGGTTATGGGACACCTTTACCTTGTTAATCCAGTTATGTTGTTGTTGTGATCAAATTTGTGTCCCAAGGGAGATTTCCGATTTAGGGACCGTGTTGTAGTGTCTCTAAGGAAAACAAATTCAGTCAGCGACAAGAGAACCATTTAAGGACATCACGGTGTTTGCGCTAGGATTGATAACAGATCTGCTGTGTTGGGTACATGCTGTGACTGCACTGGGCCTGCCTGTCCAGGCCTGTAGGCTAATTTTGTTCCTGTGCTGAGCTCTTGACCTTCTGAACCCAACTTGTGTCCTGGAGGGGGGAGGGAGTGGGGGGGGGGGGGGGGGGTCCCAAAGTTCTTGGAAAATTGGTCAACCGAAAGCGTTTTCATTTTGAACAAAAGTTTTGCTGTTGTTGTTGCTGTTGTTGTTGTTGTTGTTCTTGTTCTTGTGGTTGTTGTTCTTGTGGTTGTGCTTGTGTGTTTGTTTGTGAGCTTGCTTGCTTTGTTGTTGTTTTGGGTTGTTGTTTTGGGTTGAGTTTCTTTGTTGTTTATTTGATTTGGCTTGGGTTTCTTTTTCTTTTGAGGGGTGAGGCGTGTGTGTGGTGTGTGTGTGTGTGTGTGTGTGTGTGTGTTGGTTGGTTGGTTGATTGATTGACTGATTGATTGATTAGTTTTATCAACTGTTTGCACAAGAATGCACAGATGTCCTCTGTGTGTATTTGTGAGTGTCTGTGTCAGTGTTTTCAAATTCAACTTCAAATTCAACTATATACACACACACACGTGTGTGTGTGTATGTGTGTGTGTGTGTGTGTGTGTGTGTTTATCTTAAACTGAGAAATTCATTCACATTAGGTTACTAGCAAAGGATTATACGTTTAAGGAGAGAAGATTTTCCAACCTACAGTACCATGCAAAATCAACACACTATGACTTGTCTGTGCCAACAACTCATAATTATACATACATGCATATATATATATATATATATATATATATATATATATATATATATATATATATATATATATAGCTGACATACTCACACACACACGTTTCTGCGCGCGTGCACACACACACACACATACATACATACATACGCACAGAGTCTCTCTCTCTCTCTAGCTCGCTCGCTCTCTCGCTGGCTGGCTTGCTTGGACCTGTACAGACATGTGTCATTCCATTCGCCTGTCACAGTTGAATGCACATGGATAGGCTAGGCCTAGTTGAAATGTAAATCCTCTCACTGTCGAAACGTGTGTGTATATGTGTGTGTGTGTGTGTGTGTCCCCGCATTTGTGTGAAAGTGTGCCCACATAGTTTGAAATGCTTCCTGCATGCATGGGTGCACAAGTGTGTGTGTGACCGGGGGTAGCAGGTTTCTTGGCGTGTTGATGTTCCATGCCTGCGTGTGTGTGTGTGTGTGTGTGCTTGTTGATGCCTTTGGTTGGGCTTGGTGTGCTGGGAGAGAGAGAGAGAGAGCTCAGAACTCACAAATTTAATGTATCTCAGCCTTAGGCCATATTACATGGGGGGAGAGAGAGAGAGAGAGAGAGAGAGAGTGCAGTTGGTTGCGGGAAATGTATTCAGGCATGTTAGGTTGCTATGCCTTTCCTGCGTTGTGAATGCTTTTTCACTTTTCATGTCCATGGTTTGTGCTCTTTCATTTTGGAGCGAATTTGTGTGTGAGTATTTTTCACACGCCCACATCGGCAAGTTGTGATTTTGTTAAATTGCATGTACCCCTTGGGGTTTTTTCTTGAAATAAAATCTTGAATCTTGATAAGTTGTGTCCATTTATTGTCTGTGATGGATGTATGTTTGCATGTGTTGATTCCAGTATGAAAAATGAGGTGCTGTACTTCTTTGTTTCGGGAATGTGTTGAAGCCATTGAATAAGGTCATCAACTGTGAGACCTGAGATGCTGATGTTTTGATTTCTGCCTTTGTAATATAGAATATCTGACTTGATGTGTCGTGTCACTGATCTACAAAAAGGCAATAGAGTCGTTTTCTCTTGGCAAGAAACACATCAATCATGCAATGAAGTGCAAACAAGTGATCAGTGGTGGAAAATCCCGCTCTAAAACCTGCTGTTCTTGTCCGATAGTCTTGCATTCCTCGAAATATTTTGTCAGTGGGTTGTTAATTACAGAAGTAAATAATTTTCCAAAGCAACTTAAGATAGTTATTCCTCTATAATTATTAGGATCCTCTGAACTTCCTTTATGCTTGAAAACTGGCTTAATAGTTCCCATGGACCAGGCATTGGAGATTTTCCAGAGCGAAGGATTGACATAAAACAACTTAGTAAATATACCAAGTAACCTGGTTGACAAGGCCTTTAAAAATTCATTAGTGACGTGATCATAAACCACATGTTTTATTTGATTTTAGTTTAGTGATTGCATTCTGTACCTCCTCTTCAGTAAAGGGTAAATTTAGCTCTTGGTTTTACAATGGCGTTATCCTCACCAATACTGCAGCTTTCTTCCGTCTCTTCTGCTTCTGAGTATATCTTTACAAAATGTTCCTTAAATGCCTGACATGATATGGTTGTAACTGGTATATCTTTCTCTACTTTTGTCCATCTTCCAGTATGCCTTGGGATCAGAATTTTTTACTCTTCTAATTTTCTTTACAAGGTTATTTTGATAAATTTTGAATTGCTTCCTGATTTCTTTTTTATAGTCATGACTTGCTTGTTGCTGGACAAGGTACAAACTTTTGCTCCCTCTACAGTGAGCATGCTGATTTACTGCTTTAAAGAAAGCCTTTCGCTTTTGCTCACAACTTGCGTTAAACCATGCGCACCTTGTAGTTTTTCTTTGCTGTGCTTTTTTAGACTTACACTTTCTTTTCAACAATCCATTTGTTACTGCACTGTCTTTCATAATGTTGGTAACATTACAAACTACACTATCTACATCAGATTGTGAAATTGGCTCTGTGGAGCCTAACAGACTATTTAATACCTGTTCTACCTTAAAAATTTCCTGATTATCTAATGAAGATATATAATCAATTTCCTTTTTCTTTGAGCCACCTTGGCTTACCCCAAGGGAACTCTGAAGCTTTTAACACACTGTTTGATGTACAATAACCAGAAGCCGCTTCTACCCTGTGGTTCCAGATCCTTAGAAGCTGTTACATATAGAGTAAGAACAATAGGGCAATGTACATCAGAATACAGTTCACAAAAATCACAAACAACAAAGTCTGAAATAGCATAGATCATATCCAATGATACAATAGCGTAATCTACTACACTGACGTTTTTACATGTACATTTACCAAATTTGGCATCTTCTCCGATACATCTGTTTACAATTAAGGCATTTACGGTTTTACAAAATTCTATAAGCTTCTTTCCCCAGTTATTTATGGCGACATCTTGTGAAACTCTGAGAGGAACCGGCAAAATATATTGGCTTCCATTATTTTCATCAGTGGCCCCATCTGGGTGCCAAGTCCAACCGTTATTATCAACCTCAATTGCAGCACTATTCACTGTACCAGTCCGGGCATTAAAATCACCCAGAAAGCAGATGCATTCGTGATCAATGTTGCTTCTTCTATCTCATCAAAGAAGTCTCTATTTTCAAAGGGGGACCCTTCTGGAGGAAGGTAGATAGCCCCAAAGAGAACATCTCGTTTAAACAGTTTCTTGTTAAATTTGAAGAACAATGCATTCGCACACAGATCACTATCCCTAACAAAACAATAATATTTTTTAACAGGATCACTTACTTTTGATTTTCTACTTTCACTCTCAAAGACTGTTATATAGTGTACGAATTTTTCTCTGACTAATAGCAGTATACCCCCAGATTTTCGCTTGTACTTTTCCCGATTTTTATAAAAAGCTACATACCCTGGAATATGGATTTCATCAATATCGTCTAGCTTACTTTCCGAGATAAAAACAATGTCATATTGAGATATGAATGAAATAAAATATGGGTTTTTCAGTTTAGTAAGAATACCACATACATTTAATGCCATGCAAGATACCTGTTCCAACAATTTACTTTCGGATTTATACGTCCCAGGGTTGTGATCAGGATTAGACGGTAAGATTTCTTTTCTATCTATATTTGCTATGCTGTCATCCCTGGTATTCTCAAACTCTACTCTTTTACTTCCATTACGAGGATCACCATTCTGCTCTGATAAACCACGTGCGCCGAAGGCAGCACATTTTTTGCAGCACTCTTCCTTACTTGAGTGTGCGTGGGTACAAATCGGTTTTCCGTAGGGAACATAATTAGAATGGTTTTGGCATATCTTAGTGGAGTTTTTGCCTTCAATAGAATGGTCAACCATTTTAAACTTCACCTCACACTCCCCCTCCAGCCTTTCACATCCCCACCAAACCAAATCATCAATACGCCATTCGAATTAACATCCAGTCAATAAAAAAAAACATCAACACCATCAACACTTTCATCATACAAAAAAACTTCTTCCTTTTTACCATTTTCTGGTGATAACATTTTATTCACCCACTCTGGTTTTATATCCTATAGCCTTCCCCATTGCCACAAATCATCATTTCCTACCCTCAAAACCACCTCCATCACCACTGGCCACTGTAAAAATCAGTACCATCTCTTCCCCCATCACCAACATCATCTTCCCCACCACCATCATCGACCCCACTCCATCATCTCCATCGCCTGTGCCACAGTGACTCTCAGCCTGGCAACCTTCACTGACATCAATATCCTCGTCGCCCCCACCATCCTCGTCCCCACAGTCATCATAGCCTCTACCAAGATCATTCCTATCATCATCATCATCATCATCATTATCAGAAATATCAAGCATGTGTTCCCCCAAGCCAGGCTTCTGGCATCGTCCATTATCCCCCCAATGGGACGGCATCCTCTAAAAAAGACCGTCAATTTATCCAATATGTCCCTTGCCAAAGTGTGTTCTGCAGAAAACATCACGTTTGCAGACCACACTGTCATATTTACAACCACCAGTGGGGCCTCATGCAAAGATTTATATTCTGACCCTTTCCATCCCAGCCCCAAAGATGCAGACAGGTTAGCATACAGCCTCAAATACACCGACCCCCGACACCAACGACAGCCTCTCCTGACCACCCCAACTACACGGCCCACTGACATACAGAGGAGACAACCCTTACCTCTGCTTCAAAAAGGGTATCATGTCCTGGATACCCTTTTTCATCGCGGATGTCAGGACGCCAACCTACCCCTCAACCCCTGAATGACAGTGTCTGGGCCAACAGACAAACCCTCCCACATCTACAATATGTGACGACCCTACCTCCTCCCCACCGCCAGCCCCCACCCTACCCAGGACTTCACCCAGCTCCAACTTTTCTGTATAGGGCTACACTAGAAACTCTGGTGTGACCAATTCTCACCTACCAATATTCCACATTAAGGGGGTATGTGTGGGTGTGGGTGTGTGGGGTGTGGGGGGGGGGGGGGGGTGGTATGCAGGTGCACCTATGTGTGCACTACGTGTGTTGTGTGTGTGTGTTGGGGTGTGTGTGTTGGGGTGTGTGTGTTGTGTGTGTGTGTGTGTTGTGTGTGTGGGGAAAAAAGGATATGTATGTGGGTTCATTAACATGCACATTGTGTAAGAACACTTCCTTTAACCTATCATTTGAATTTTGCATAACATCTACAAGGACTTATTCCCTGTGTTCTGCTACCCTTTGGCCTTGAAATATCAATTTGGTGACAGTTTAATTTTATATCATAATCTCTATTCTGTGCGGAGACATGCCCACCCTGCTGCAGTGTGAAGCAAACATGACAGGACAAACCATGACAATCTCCTACACTAGACCAAGCTTTGTGGAACAGTGCTGATTGTGCTCATCACTTTCTTTTCTCTTTTCTTTTTTTTTTTATTTGTTCCTTCTTTTTTATTTTCCTTTTGAAATCATATTTCCAGGAACTGTGCTGATCGAGTTGTGCTTATTATTCATATTCTGGCATCTTTTATTTACAGTGCTTTACGTATTGTCTGCCTCCTTGTTTGAGGGTGATTTGGTTGCTCTGTTGTGTTGGGTTTGTTGTTGTTTTTTTTTTATCCCCTTTTTTTCTCGGTAACCAACCAGCCACCTGTGGAATTTCTTCTCTTTTTTTTTCCTCAACTACTGCTACTGTTTTGAGTTACACAATTGGTGCTACAGAGTGGTAATTGATTTTACTCCTTTCTTCACCCTTCCACCCCCTAACCTCTATCAAGTATTCACCCCCCCCCCCCCCCCTCTCCTATTATTATTGTTCATTGTCTCTCTTTTTTTCCCTTATCTTCACCATTCTTGTACACATCAATACATTCCACAAAACAAAACTTCAATAGAGTATTCAAGACACAATTCATGGCCCCCCAAAGGGATGCTTACAAATTTTGCCACATAAATAAAACCATGCAGTCAATAAAATCGAAATATAACAAGACTCATCACAAACCCAAAGGGCAAACCATTTCATATACTAGGCCCTTTCCGAGCAAGACTTACAAAAACACATAACCAACCTGACATTTCCTTTCCCAGATATAAAACGTGCGAAAAGATCCGCAAAAAGCCCAAAGAAACAGGTATCTTAATCTATATTATGAGTCGGAACTTCAAACGTCTTTTCAATCTTGAACGTTTATGAAGTAGAAACCATCTGGATGAAGTAGCTATAAAAGGTGCAGCACCTATTTTTTAATGGGGTTCTGCTACAGAAATCCAACAAAGAAAAAAAAATTGGTTTAGACAAGTTTGACCTCCAGATGAAGTAGTCCATTAGAATCTGGGAAATTATCTTACTAGGTGATTTAATATTGACCTAGTAAAAGTAAACAACCAATGACCCCAAGTTTTTCAACTCATTCAATCTTCACCATTAGTTACTTCACCCACAAGAGTTAATCAAATTCGAACACAATTTATTGATCACATCTATGTATCAGACCCTAAAAAAAATCATAAAATGTGTGTCCCTGTATATAACTGTAAACGATCACTACCCATCTGTCCACATGGTCAAAAAAAGGAACAAAAATTTCCCCAAAACCTGGCCATAAAACATAACCTATCGTTCTTTTGCAAAAATTTTAAAGAGCAGCTTTTCTGACTAGAATTAAAGCAGTTCCATGCTCTCGGGAAAATTAAATATACTGATCCAGACCTGCCATTGAGTTCTGGATAAAAGTTTTTACTGAAATCTATAAAAAAAACATGCCCATTAAAAAAATATAAGGATCAAACATGTCCGCAAACCACATTGGTTTACAAAGGGAAATAGAAGAAGCATGTTATCTTAGAGATTTCTTTAAAAAAACAAAATATTATGAGGAGGCAAAAAATTTAAGAAATGCCATAAATTCACAAAAACGGCGAAGAAAAAAATAATTCAAGATCTACTTTCATCCAAACAAAATTCAAAGACTGTATGGGAAAGGCAATCAATCAAATAACCCAAAAAATCAATTTTTCTTTCCCAAAACTAAACTAATTAAAATATTCTGCTGAAAACCTAAACAATCACTTCATTAATATTTCTTCTAACATAATTAACAATGATAAAACAAAGTCCAATGATCTCAATGACTAAAACAATACTGCCAAGAAAACGTTTCCATCAAAACTCCACATACCATTCATATCTGTTTCTGAGGTCTACAATTACCTAACTCACCTCAAACAATCAAGTACGCGTGGTCTTGATGGAATAGATGGCAGAATACTGAAACTCTCAGCTCCAGTTATTACAGACACTCTGACACATATCTATAACCTTTGTCTTCATAAGAACTATTTCCCCAACGCTTTCAAAACTGCTAAGGTGATTCTGATCCACAAGTCTGGAGACACTTCCGTTCCCCAAGTCTGGAGACACTTCCGATCCCTCAAATTATAGGCCATCTCTATTTTATCTTACCTTTCAAAACCCTTGGAAAAACATAATGAATAAACACATAGTCCATCATATAGATATTAACAACTTACTTCCCCCAAATCAGTCTGGATTTAGAAAAAAGTCACTTGTGCCATACGGCATTGACTAGTCTTGTAGACAATTAGCTGTCAAACATTAATGACAATACATTTTGTGGAGTATTATTTATAGATTTCAAAAAAGCATTTGATACAATTGACCACCGACTTCTCTTCAAAAAGCTAGACTTATATAATCTCTCTACAAATACTCTTGAACTTCTTGCTTCTTATCTTACAAACAGGCAACAGTGTGTTTCAATAGCTACGTCCACATCCACACTAAAACCCATTCATTATGGATACCACCCGGGATCCATCTTAGGACCAATACTCTTTCATTATACAAAGACCTTCCCTCCATAAAATCTAAAGGAACTTTTACTGACGACACAAACCAACTACAAACATACACTATTAACTCCTTCAAAACTTCTAAAGCACTGATGATCTTATCAAATGGACTGAACTAATCCATTCTATACCCCCCAAAATACAAATGCATGCTTATCACTACCGACAAAAACGACAAAAACTTCTCATAAATGTTTCCAATCCAATTGAAAGAAAGCAAAGACAAGCTTGCACCACAAAGTTCTAGGTAACAATGAAAAATCTCAGCTGTACCATCACATTCCTATCTTGCAAATACATGTCTCAAAGAGATACAAAGTGACTAAAATCCAAACATTTTCTTCAATTTCATTCAAAAAACTACTTTCAACTTATACAACCAAGATTTTGCTTCAACCATGTGGATTGCTAGGCAAACATAAACCATTATTATGTCGAAAAACTCTCTTAAACTGTTCTTCTAAGAAAGACTCCCTACTAAAAGTGGATTATATTCAGTTAAAAATCTTCCCTCACCAAAGCTACATTAAACAAAGGGATCATGATGTTTAAAATAATGAAGGAAATTCCTCTTCCTTAAAAGACAATTCCCCAATGAAGCACTCCAGAAATACTGCAAAGCCAAGTGTCCCAATCCCAAGAATAGATTTGTTCAAATCTAGCTTACTCTACTCAGACCCTGTGCTGTGGAACTCCCTTCCTGACTCATTTAGACAACACCAATCATTAACAATCTTCAAAAGTCATTTTTTCATCCACTTGATGCATCAAAAATAAAAATCCACACTTGATCTGTTGGAAACAAAGTAAATATATCCTCTCTTACATTATACCAAATTATCCTCTCTCTCTCTCTCTCTCTCTCCCTCTCCTCTCTCTCTCTCTCCTCTCTCTCTCTCTCTCCTCTCTTTCTCCTCTCTCTCTCTCTCTCTCTCTCATCTCTCTCACTCCTCTCTCTCTCTCTCTCTCTCTCTCTCTCTCAATAATTGTGAATGTTTTACTTGTATATCGCTATTATGTTAATGAAAAATGACTTTTACATGGTTTGTTCTCCTTTATTTTATGGAGGTTCTGCTTTGTTTGGTTCTGTTTTGGCTTGGTTTTAGGGTTGTTGTTGTTTTTTGTTGTTGTTGCTGTTGTTGAGGGGGAACTACTGGGTGTCACCTCTCCCCTTGTTGTTGCTGCTTTTGTTTTGCTCTTGGTTCTTGCTATTTTTTCGATTGTTTCTGTGTTTTCTGTTTTGCTTTCTTCCTTACTTGTTACTTTTATTTTTCTTCTGTGATTTTTGTGGGGATTTTTGTGTAGATTTTTTTTCGTATGCTGTGTAAGTGTATTGCTATAGGCATTATTTTATTTTATTATCATATATATCCTTAAGGGCGGGGACTGGATGTAAAAAAGCACATGGGTGCTTATTCATTATCCTCGAAATAAAAGAATTTGTCATTCTCTCTCTCTCTCTTCTCTCACTCTCTCTCTCTCCCACTCTCTCTCTCTCATCTCTCTCTCTCTCTCTCTGCATGAAGGTATACCACACAATAGTTCTGACTGGCCATCCAAAAACACCCTTACACTATGACACGCTGGCACCTACTGCTTGCATGTACACACACATGCGAAAGCACTCTCACACCAATACACACCCACACGAACATGAAGCATAAGTAGTAATAAACAGATTTTCAAATCATTTTTCACATATATTCCAAATTGGTCCTAATAGGTTCTGGAATAAACATATGCACATATACACACATCCATGCATCCATACACATACATACACACATATATTCACACACACCCAAACATACACACACATGTGCATATACACATATTCATATATACACTTCTGTATGCATATACCCTAATACACACAATACCCTAATACACACATAATATATAGGCACGCACACGCATACACACATATACACACATACACAAATATACATACAACCACCCACCCACACACTCCCTATACACCCTGTGCCTCCCCCCCTCCTCCCCACACACACACACACTCACACACACACACACACACCTACATGATCACTCTCTCTTTCCACCATTTTACCCACATTTTACTTATTGATCCACTCAGTCTCTCATCTGTCCACAATCAGCAATCAGTGTTGACCAGTTGCCACTGATCTTGTGTTATCTGACTAGGCTTAATCATTGGGGAGGTGGGGGGGGGGGGGGGGGGGGGGGGGGGGGGGGGGGGGGGGGTAGCCACTATCAGTGGCACACCCAGTTTGTAGCCTAGTGGGGCAGTGACTATGGCCTTTGTTCCCCTTTGGCTGACTAGACTGCATGACCCCATGATTTGGGGAGGGGACAATGAAAGGCGAAATCAGAGGCACATGCAATTTGGAATAGTGTTAGTCCTATCACCTCTGTTCAGGTTTGGATAATAATATGTCATGGAGTCTACACTGGGGGGTAGTCAGTATGAGGGGATGTAACATCTTGGCTGGATGTCATGGCTTCATTCCGTCTTCCATCACTGACATGATAAGGAGGGGGAAACAAAAATGGTTTCAAGTTCAGAGCCAGTTTGGCAGTGCCTGCAGGACTAGGGTGAATGAGGTTAGCCTACAGAGCTAGCTTTGGTCCTCCTGTATTGGTTGTGAAAGTTAGAGTATTACCAATGAACTCGGACTTAAGCGGTTTACAAGCCTGTTGCATGTTGTGGTTAGATGGTGATAATTATCAGCCTATTGAGAAGGTGTTTGCATCGGGCTGGGATCATTGAGCTAAGAATAATCCTGGCTTTGGGAAACACCTGACTGGCCAGGTGAATAAGGTCACACCAGGTCTTTCTGGTCACTTGTCCTGAAGTTCTACAGTCATTAACACCAACATGTATAATCAAACATTTGAGAAGGGGACAACCCTGTTCATGCTGCAACCAATCAGACAAATCATCTGCTGACGTACTGCTAACACAGATTTTTGTTGAGTCTGACTGATTTGATATTCTGTGTAGATCTATATCCTTGATGACTGAATCACCAATCAGCACAACAGAACGTTTGCTAGGAACAGAACGAGAAAAAATTACCTAGCGTGGTTTTTGAGTCAGTTTTTTATGGTCTCTTGGAACTGGATCCAGAGTGGCACTGGGACCAGCTGTAGGGTGATGTTTGTTGTTGACAGGGGATTGCTCAGCACTGGCTTCCTCATTCATCCTTGATGAGACTATAAACCTAGGTCCCCTGTGCGAACTCACGCAGAACATCTTGCGCAGACGTTAAATCCTGTTCCACTTTTCGAAAAGTAGTAGGACATTGTGTGCCAGTGGGAACAGATGACAGAATTTACAAAACCACATACACATGGGGACTGGATGTAAAAAAAAGCTCATAAGTGCTTATTCCATTATCCTCGATATAAAAGATTTTTTTTTAATCTCTCTCTCTCTCTCTCTCTCTCTCTCTCTCTCTCTCTCTCTCTCTCACACACATATACACACACACACACAAATACACACACACACACGCACACACAAAGAGTGTCTGCCTTAAATATGCTTTAACACACACACACACACACACACACACACCACACACACACACACACAGGGTCTAAGTCTGCCTTTTATGCTTTCTCTCTCTATGTGTATTCGGTTTTGTAAATTTTGTCATCTGGTCCCACTGGCACACATTGGCCTACTCTTTCAAACAGCGGAACAGGATTTAACGTGTGCGCAAGATGTTCTGCATGTGTTCACACACGGGTCTCGGTTTATAGTCTCATCTGTGTGTGTGTGTGTGTGTGTGTGTGCGTGCGTGTGTGTGTGTGTGTGCGTGTGTGTGTGTGTGTGTGTGTGTGTGTGTGTGTGTGTGCGCGTGTGTGCGTGTGTATGTGTGTAAGCATATAAATCTTCATGTCATTATCCTAAAAATAAAAGAACTAAAGAACTACAAGATTTGGTGACTGTGCATGCTCTTTTGGTACAAAAAGGGAGGTAATGGTTCTGACCTGTGGAGTCGAGATACTCAAAAGAGAAGTGAGTAACCTCTGTGTGTGTGTGTTCTCATTGGTGTGTGTGTGTGTGTGTGTGTGTGTGTGTGTGTGTGTTGTATGTGTGTTGTGTGTGTGTGTGTGTGTGTGTGTGTGTGTTGTGTGAGAGAGAAGAGAGAGAGAGAGAGAGAGAGAGAGAGAGAGAGAGAGAGAGAGAGAGAGAGAGAGAGATGATTGACAGTCTCTTATTTCCAAAAGGATATGTAAGTATTAACATACTTTACTTCTTTTTCTGCTCCGAATAGAGATCATCATTGATAATGGCGAAGAGCAATTTCAAGTACACTTACAGAAGAGAGAGCTAAATGAGCTTTTGTCCTGAAAGCAAACAGCAAGAACAAAGGGAAACCAAAAAGAAATAAAGAAAAGTAAGACATCAAAACAAAGTGTATAAATGTAAAGATATACCCCCAAAACCCCGATAAAGCCTAGAATACAAAAATTAAGGAAGACAAGAAATGTGTCACCCCTCCCCCACCCCTGCCAAAAAAAAGCAAAAGTAAGGGCATCAACCAAAGAACTTCCACCCTCCACCCCCCCCCCCCTCTCCCTAAAAAAAAAAAGAGCAATTAAACCAACCATCCAACCCAAACTACCAAATGAACGAAACCAGACGGAGAAAGGTTGTACTTGATTTGATTCCTAAATTTAAGGCTGAACTTCCAGTGAAGGCCTTCTGTAAAAGAAATTTGACACAATGGTACCAAGTGTGTAAACACACACACACACACACACACACACACACACACAGTGTGTATCTGTGAGTGTGTGTGCGGGCGTGTGTGTGTGTGTGTGTGTGTGTGTGTGTGTTTTTCTTTCTTTTTTTCTCTGTTTCTATTTTTCTTATGGAGTTAGTTGTATTCTTATTGGTTATGGTAAAAATGTAGTTAGATAATATTGATCAAGGTTTTTTGTTCCTAGATAGATGGCTTGATGAAAAAAAGCAAATGTATTGCTTATTCAATGTACCATCTTGAAATAAAAATGTGACTTGACTTGACTTGACTTGACTTCACACACACACACACACACACACACACACACACACTTGGTTTTGTTTTGGGTACACAGAATGTATAGCAACCCATGCATGTCATGCCTCTTATGAGCTCTATGCCCATTTCAGACCACTTGGGTCTGCCTGCCAGCTGTCTGTGTGTCTCTTTCTCTCTGTCTGTCGGTCTGTTCGCCTACCTGACAGACGTCTGTCTGCTGTCTGTCAACAAAATCGTTTGTAGGCTACGCTTTCATCTTCAATGTAAAAATAAATGTTAAAAAAAAGAATAAACAAAATGTTGAAAAAAACTAAAAAGATTTAAGGCTGAAGGATGCTAAGCATCAGAGTGCTTTATATTCTTTTAGCCAGTGTTGTTTCCGATTAGGTTTTCCATGCAAGAATGCCAGGAGACCTATATTAGAATAAAGAGCATCCCCACCTTCTGGAAATTCTGTGGCACGAATTCCCTCTTTTCTACCCCCCTATCTGTTTTTACTTTGTTCCTTTTCTTCCTGCCTCCTCCTTCTTGTCTGTTTTTCTGCCCTCATGGTCCATTCTCCTTCCCCCCCCCCCCCCCAATGACTGAAAAGAACAATTATCTCCCACACTGAATTCCATGAGCTGGGCCTGACTTGTCAGGAGCTTAATGATAATAATAATAATAATAAAATGTATGGAATTTATATAGCGCTGAATCTTGTAAAGCAACAAATCAAACCTCGTATGACAGACATCAAGGGTTGCTGTTTGAGCCTTCGACGAAGTTTTCCACTAGGCTACTCTTCACGTAGCCAGAATCCACAATGTATTACCTCCCTTTGACTGTGCAGCCTGAGCACAGTAACCTAGGTAGTTCACATTTTTGTTTTGTGTCCGCTCGCGAGCCCGTTTCTGTGTGTGTGTGTGTGTGTGTGTGTGGTAAAATGAATGAATGAATGAATCTTGAACGGTGGTGGCTGAAATCTGGGCTTGAACCTGAGTGGTCACATCCCCAGCAAAGTGTTCCAACCACAAAAGACTATTCCATCCCTGGCAGTTTCAGTCTGGTCATGTTGTATTTTCTCCCTACTTTATTGTGTACTGCTGTTTGTGTACGAAGTGATTTCGGTATTTCATTTATCTTATTTTCGTTCGTGTATTCTTTTATTTCGAATATTATGGAATAAGCACTCATGTGCTTTTTTTTTTACATCTAGTACCCGTATGTATGCAGTTTTGTCAATTTTGACATCCTTTCTGTTATAAAAATATGTAGACCTATTTAGTTATTTTATTTATTTCGAGGATAATGGAATAAGCATTCATGCACTTTTTACATCCAGCCCCCTCCCCCTTTTGTATATGCAGTTTTGACAATTTTGTCATCCGTTCCCATTGGCATACAATGACCTACTCTTCCGAAAAGCGGAACGGGCTTTAACGTGTGAGAAACATGTTCTGCGTGTGTTTACACACGGGACCTCGGTCTCATCCGAAAGACTTTTGGGGAAAGTGGAGTTGGCACTGACGTTAACTCCAAAGGAAAAAAAATCCACTTGAACGAGATTCGAACCCGAGTCAGCAGATCACGAATGCATAAAATACTCTATCTACCAGGCTATCCCGTCCCCCAATATCACTTACCTTCATAAGCACCCACTGTCAACTGAAAGTGAAGGGCTTAAAACAAACAGTAGCTGATGATGCCTTCTCCCTGCTGTACAGTATTGTTATTTATGTTGTTGCTGTTGTTGTTGTTGTTTTATAACTTTCTATAGAGGTTTATTGTTATCACAAGACCAGTTTACAATGGTTAAGAGTCTTACACACACAAAAGCAACTGCAATTAAAGTCCATTACATTTAAGTTTAGAAAACCACACACACACGTAATATATATATATATATATATATATTTATTTATATATATATATATATATATATTAGTTATATATTATATGTAGTTATACATTATATATTATTATATATTAGTTTTATATAATTTTTAATATATTGTTCTTCTCTTTCTAATTTTTTTCAAAGTGTTTTCTTCTTTTTATTTTACGTTGCAGTTATAAAGATACAAAGCATATAGATTGTTTTTGGAGAGAGAGAGAGAGAGAGAGAGAGAGAGAGAGAGAGAGAGAGAGAGAGTATGGCATTGTTGTTTGTGTTGTAGATCTGTGCGTATCGAATGAATTTTTATGTACAAACAAATTTAATTCTCTCATCTTTTATTTTGTTAAAAGATTGTCCAGGTGATACACTAAATAAGCAATGGGCTTCTTATCATCGCACTTGTGCGTGTGTGTACGAGTGTGTAAATTCGATGCGTACATGGGAAGAATCTGTCATCGATGCTCTCTCTCTATCTCTCTCTCTCTCCCTCACAGAGAGAACAATTTTGAACAATTTTTATTTTTCAGAGTGTAGTAGATTAAGCATTACATGCTTTTTTACATCCAGCCCTCAAAATAATAAAGAAGTAAATAAGAAGGGAAAATACACATATCGACATAGAATTGCATGGAAAACAATACACACACAGACGCACGCACACACAAATACTGGAAGGCAAGCAAGATATAGAGAACATCAGAGAGAGTACTTAAATATACTCAGAACTAACTAAAAACAAACAAAAATTGAATAGGAATTGATATCAACAATAACGATACCATGCGCGAAGAGAATTTATGTAACTGAAACTATTAGCGGTTTGATTAAAACATTTGTGGTGAAAGAAATGTGACATTTTCATGAGTCATTAGAAAATCATAGAAAAGACTCTTAAATCTTGAAAATCCTGTTTCATCTTTTAGAAAGGTTGGGAGCCTATTCCAAAACCAGCTCCCAGAATATACTAGACTTGATTTAAACAGAGTAATAGCTGGTAAAGGAAGGTTAATTTTATGTGAATGTCGAAAATTGTTTTCGCTGAACATGCTACTCAAATAAGATGGGGCACTACCATGAAGAATTTTATGCATTAGTACACCTTTATTAAACAGTAATCTTGTTTTGAGAGGAAGAATATTTACATTTTTGTAATCTGAAAATGTTAATGAAGACGACTTATTTATTACTATTTTGACAGCTCGTTTATGTATACTGATTAATGGTTTGAATAAGTTATTACTAGCTAAATCCCATAGTGTAGATGCATAATCCACAGAAGACTGAATAAATGAATTAAAAAATATTTTTATCGCATGCAGATTTACAAAGTGTTTGATCTTATTTAACAAGTTTTGGGGGCAATTTTCTTTGTTAGATTACGTACATGTACTGACCACGACAAATTTTTATGAGAGAGAGAGAAAGAGAGACAGAGAGAGAGAGAGAGAGAGAGAGAGAGGGGGGGAGAGAGAGAGAGAGGAGAGAGAGAGAGAGAGAGAGAGAGAGAGAGAGTAGTGTTTGCTGCATAAGCAAAGGGAAGTAATACGAAGTGAACACATGTGTACATGTAGTGTGTCGTTCTCTGTAAGTGGTGTTATTGTTCCTGACCGAGTCAAGCTGTTCACACACCTGTTCCAAAAGTTACTGGAAATTATTTAAAACTACACACTCTCTCTCTCTCTGATTTCACAAGGATCAATTCCATCTTAACCAATCACCAAAATTTCCAGCAATTCATATGTTCAACTCACTATCCACATATATTCACACACTCAATATTCAACTCACTTATTCACTCACTACACTACACACACACACACACACACACACACAATTAAAACTGTTCCACATTTCGGAAGATTAGGCCATTTGTGCTAGTGAAAATGGATTTTAAAAATTTACAAAACCACATGCACTCTGGAACTAGACGTTAAAAAAAAAAAGCGCAGGATATGGCTCATTCATTATCCTTGAAATAAAGGAATTAAATCAAATTAAATCAAACTCCATCTTCATACATTCAGAGAATACATTAACTTTTTATCTTCAAACACTCACTCGTTCTTGGACCATTCATTCATTCACTCACTCACTCACTCTTCAACCATTCACTCACATCACTCATTCAGAGCGAGTCACTCAACAAAGCAGACAACCATCCTCAAAGACAGTGACAATAATCATCATATTTATTGGGACACAATGTTGTATCATCTCATAAAAAAAAGACCACAAAAAAACATGCACGACACCACCACATCCCCTTCAATTCCAATATATAGACCCACTCCAATAACACCTTTCACACACATACACACACACACTCACACACAAACACTCACACACACACAAAACAACATTCAAAGAACCATTTGCTTCACTTGGTAAAATGAAATACTTGCAGCAACAAACACTCCCTTCAAAAACACCCACCAAACTTTTTTGTTTTGTTTTGAGTAGTAAAAACCATCAAAGACCAAAAGAAGAAGAAGAAAAAGAAGAAGAAGAAGCGATATTCTTCTTCTTTTTTCTTTTTTAACATAACATACAAAAATCTGAATGAAATAAATAAAAAGACACTGATGACGAAATCAGTGTCCTCTATCTTGATAGTGTTGTTATTCATACTCCTGTCGATCACAGCATTCCTTCAAGATTCCAATAGACTGGCAAACTGCTTGTTTGAATGTGAACAGTACATCACCACCATCAAACAAACAAGGCAATTCAGTAGAGCAAAGAAAACACTCACCACGGGGCTCTTGTCTAAAAACAATGGTGCAAAATGAATACAAAATAACCAACTGAGTAAGCTGAGAAAATCCCACAGCAGGCTTTTCACTAAAACAACAGAGAAAGTAATTATTGAGGGGTGGGTGGGGGTGGGGGTGGGAGGGGGGGGGTGGAGGAGGGAGGCAGTGCAGCCTAGTCATTTGAGAGTCAGGGTAGGTTTTTTCTCCTGGAATTTTCAATGGCAGTAACCAACTGCACTCTCCCGAAAGTGCTTCCGACGAGACTATAAACCATGGTCCCATGTGCAAGCGCACAAAGAACATCTTGCATACATGTTATATTTATATATAAAAATTTAAAACCCTGTTCAACCTTTCAGAAGAGTAGGCTGACACGTGCCAGTAGGAACAACTTTTACAAAAACGCATCCACACCCCGGTGTCAATTTTAGACATCATTCCGGAAGGCAGAATGTGGCTACCTTATTGGTGGGCAAGCGGTCACATAGTTATACACAAAATCTCATCATTGGCGAACCTTGGAGCTCTAGCGAAAAGAATGAGAGAGAAAAAAAATTAGAATAAAAATTAATGATTAATTAAGCAGAGAAAACCCCTATAACAGGGCTTAAAAACAAATGGTAAAAATAAGCATAACCGGGGGCAAAAAAAAAAAAAAAGATTTAAAAGATGCTTTACACACACGACTTTATGAAAACACTCAGTACTTAAGTGAAATCTGGCGGACTCCCTCAGTAATATCAGTATCAGTTTTCACACTTCTCCACTCCCCTCGCCATAAAGCAAACCAAAAAACAAAACAAACCCACCTATCATAAAGAAATTCAAATTTCGACCTTATCAGTTGTGAAATATTTGGTTTTCAAAAATGACAATAACAAACAGAAATCTACTCAACATGAAACAACAAGTATTGATGAGCCTCCACACACACACACACACACAAGCATAGTATAAATCAAGAAAAACACACACAAAAATCATTCACAGGAGCATACCATAGCCACAGGAAAGGCATGTTGAGTCAGTACTGTAGTAGGTTGAAGTAGTTGCAAGGAAAACACTAAAAACAAAAACAAAATGAAAAGAAACACAAAGTGTTTCTCATGCAAGGGGCATAATCAAACATACACATGTAATACTTAAGGGCACATAATGTCAAGCGCTTACACACACACACACACACAAACACATATGTCTCTCTCTTCTCTCTCTCTCTCTCTCTCTCTCTCACAAACGTACACACACACACACATCTCTCTCTCTCTCTCTCTCTCTCTCTCTCTCTCTCTCTCTCTCTCTCTCTCTCTCTCACACACACACACACACACACACAGAAGAAGAGAACTTTCAAGAAAAGTAGCCTATACCAAAAGAAATAACACACAAACACATACAAAGTTTTCCTCAAAAGTCTTACAGCCATTCTTACCAGATTAACAATTTCAATGAGGATTTTTTTTTGTTTTTACCATCGCCCAGGTCTACACAGTGCAGACCTGCCACGGCCTTACTTCCCTTTGTGCACTTACACAGATCATACACACTTATGCAGATGATCCATAATGCATGTGAAAGATCTGCTACTTCATGTCACCATTTGGTGGCTTACAGAAACACAAACACACCCAGCATGCATCGTGTTCCTAGAGAGGGATGGGCTCCGCCAAGGTTCACTTTGTCCCACAGACATGGCCTGAACAAAATAATGTTAGTGCAGTGCCACAGTGACTCTTCTGGGAGAAATTAGAGAGAGAGAGAGAGAAGTCAACTTCATCTGAGGAGGGTTTGTTTGGGGGGGGGGGGGGGGGGGTGGGGGGGGGGGGGGGGGGGGGGGGGGGGGGGGGGGGGGGGGGGGGGGGGGGGTGGGGGGTTTGCTCTTTTTTTTTTTTTTTTTTTGGGGGGGGGGGGGGGGGGGGGGGGGGGGGGGGGGGGGGGGGGGGGTGGCTGCTGCTGCCTCATCTATCTGTAATGTTCCCATCCTGCTAGTTCCTATGCAACTCATTTTGACCCCTCTCTCTCTCTCTCCAGCTATCGCCCCCCCCCCCCCCAGATTTGCTAAGTTGAATCCTCAGGGTCATAAGTCCACAGCAGCACCCAACAAACATAAGGTTGCCATGGGGCCAACTACCAGACTTGGCCTGCCCTGCTGCTGCTGCTGCTGCTGCTGCTGCTGCTGGTGGTCAGTGGCCCCTGGTCAAGCCAACACACGCAGAATACCACGTACTAACATACACAAGTCCCCTACTGACGACAACGAACGCTTAAGTCACGGAGCCCGACTGAGTGAGACACCCCCCACACACGGCGTGACTGCTGTCCACCACCACGGCCCTCTAACTTACTTCTGACCACTCCTCCAGTGACCCTCCAGCCCTGAAGGTTCCGACACAGGACGCCCCACAGGCACAGGAGTGTATGGGAAATCGAAAAATGAGGTCAACCTGAGACCAGAGCAAACCAGGACCACCGAATCAGAGACACTGTTCTGTTTATTTGCATGACGATCAGTGGTGATGGTACACTGGCTGGAAGTAAGTAGACCTGGTCAGAGCCTGAAAAATCTTGCCTCTCTTCTGGGATTCAAACCCGCGACGTTCCACACCCATGGTGCAAACCGTTGTGCCTTGGCGGCTAGTTAAAGAGTCTTTCTAACCAACTACATAACAAGGGAGTGACACCAAATCTGTCCCAAAGTGAATCACCAAAGATACTGCTGGAAACAGTTCTTGCAGAAAAAAGTAGCCCAGCACTTTAATTCTTACTGTCCAAACAACTTGACTTCACCCTCAACTCCTTGCCAAGTCGTTTGCGGACAGCACTGCATTTTTCACGCAGCACGCCATGGGCAATGTGAACCTGGCTGGCACAGCCCATAGCCCTCCAAGAAGTAGGATGCATGCTGGGTATGTTCATGTCATTCATCCCACTAATCTTGGAAACGTGGACAGAATTTTAATGTGTGCACAAGAAGTTATGCACACGCTATACAGAATCTGTAAATAAAAGGAATGCATTCTTTCCTGAATCAGCCATCCAGCAAGATATAAACTGAAAAATAAAGTTTAAAACTAAATATTACAGTTAAAAAAATAAAAATCAATGCTTTTTCAACCATCCAGGTTTTCACCATTTCAATTTTTATATCATTCATTTCAACACAGCTGAATAACTTCAACGACGAAGATTACACTCAGAAATATTCATGAACATCAGAATGACTTCAAGAAACCAAAAAAAAGATGTTCATTACAGACACCTCAGCATCTTCTTTTAAAATCATAAACTAAAACAAAAAACATTACAAAACAAATCTTCACAATACTCATAGTTCCAAATAAAACAAGCTACATCAGAAAATGACTACAAAACAATATTCATAGTTCAAAACTAAAGAGCTAGTTACATCAGAATTTTTTTGTTTTTGTTTGTTTTTGTTTTTTATGTTGGTTGTTCCTCAGCTAGAGCACCGAGGTTCACAAATGGTGAGATTTTGCGTATGCGGCCGTTTTTGCCCACCATGAAGGTAGCTGCATTCTGACTTCGGGAATAGACATCAGGATTGACTTATACACAAGGAGAAATAAAACAAAAGAACTTTAAACAAACAAACAAAATATATATATACACATACATACACATACACAGAGAACGATAATTACATATAAATCCTTGTATTTGAAAAGGAAATAGCAAGCTTGCAAAAGATCACAGTTCATGACAAAAATTAATATTTGAAGTTCCTAAACACAATATGTTTAACTATGTCAGCTTTTCCACTTGACTCTCCAATCCAATTATCAAACAGAAATGTTATGACAACACTTTCAAGCAATACCAAACCAAAACGGCCATTCACACAAATGATAGTGCTGCATACACTGCAAATGCCCATCCTGGTGTTTGCAATACCACTGCCTGTGTACACAAGAAAAGTAGCCAAACAAATCAAATGAAACACACAAACTTCCCACAAGCAAAGCTTGAAATTCAAATACAACAGGCACATCACTGGTTAAAAAAAACACACACACACATACATACATACACACAATACCACCCCCCCCCCCCCAAAAAAAAAAAAAACTAAACAAAAAAACAACCAATAAAACACACAACAACAACCCCACCCACCCCCAAAAAAATTCAAATACAACCAATTTACAAATCATACATGGCATTGTGAAAACAAAATCAATCAAGTACAAACGTACTATTATAAAATATGTAATAATTAAGTTAAATCTGATGCCTTTCAGGTTAAAAAAAAACAAAAAAACCCCACCAACAACAAAAAAAACAAAACAAAATACCAACACAACCCCCTCCCCTCCTCCACCCCCCCCCCCCCCAAAAAAAAAAACCCAAAAAACCCCACCCAAACCAATAAACAAACTGGACTGTAAAACCAAAGCAGACCTCAAAACATTGGATTTCTCTCTCTCCCTCTCTCTCACACATATATTTACACACACACACACACTCACAGACCTACACACACTTACAGACCCCCCCCCACCCACCCACCCTCGCACACACACAGAATTTTTCCTGACACCTTGACATCTGACTTGCTCAGAGAGTAAACCATGGTACACATCGCAACCTGACAAGCCCACATAAAAATCTCCATGAACGGCCATCACTACAGTACACACCTTCATTATTTACAACATGGCAAAGATAGACCAACAGAAACCTAACACACGAGGCAGTGCAATGTCAACCCTTAGTTCACTTTGCGCGACTACTTCCCACGACAATCAATCGATTATTCAATACCCACAGTTGGGTTAGGGTTTAGGTTGGGGAGGGGGGGGGGGGGGTGGGGGGGTGGGTTGTTGTTGTGGTTTTTTTGTTGTTGGGGTTTTGGGGGTATTTTGTGGTGTGTTTCTTTCTTTTCTTTTTTTTTCTTTTTTTTTGGTGGGGGGGGGGGGTTGTTGTTTTTGTTGTGTGTTGTGGGTTTGTGTGGGTTTTTTTGTTTGATTTTTTTTGTGTGTGGTTTTTTTTTGGAGGGGGGGGGGGGTGCTTCTTTCCTTTTAAAGAATTCTATCCCATTCAGAGTGCTAAGACTTTCTCTCTTTTTTTTTGACTCACTCGTTACAAAAGACATCTCACTCAAGAATGAGGATAAAACCATCAGACTGAGTTCCATATAATGTGACTGTACACATGTATGGTTTAACGAGAATCTCTTTGTTTAATGCTTTTTTTTTGTGGGCGTGTTTGTTGTTGTTGTTGTTGTTATATCTTTGCTAGTACAGGCAAAAATACAGGGTTAACATTAACTGACCTTTTACCTCGTTCTTAGCCATTAAATTTTTGTGCTATGTTCACTGTAATAAATGACAACAGCAGCAGCAACAACAACAACAACAAAAACAGCAACAGTTGTAATGATGGTATGATAATTAAAAAAAAATAATACTAATAATAATAACAATAGCAACCAAAAAGGGGGAGAGGACAGCAAAAGAAAGGTTTTTTTTAAAAAAACCCAAGCCAGATTTAATTTTTTTTTTTAAAGGGGAAACACACACAGACATACTTTAATACACACACACTTTAACACAAACACACACACACACACACACACCCACACACATATGCTGACAGTGTGCTCAGAGAGAAGAAATAACAGTAAAATACTAATACCCTAGTATTACAGCATTCAATTCTGCTTTTCCGACACCATCACACAAGGGCTGTACTCGAACAGCTGCACTCATGAATACAAAACTACACGATTAAGTAAAGGTAAAGGAGTCCCATAACCTATAAGGTCGTAGGAGTGGGGGAAAATTATGAAAATTTTGTGGGGGGGGAGGCAAATGCATTCATCTGTTCCTTACTTTCACGCTCCTTCTCTGTTTCTGATCCATCCACCTGGAATGACCTCCCTCTTTCACTTCGCCAAAAGCCTTCACTTGATACCTTCAAATCCAGCCTCAAAACACACTTATTTCCTACCTGAGACTTTCCCCCCAAATATTTGTCCCTAATTTTCAACAGCATCTTTCACCCTCTAAGTGTTGTTCTGTGTGTGTGTGTGTGTGTGTGTGCGTGCGTGCGTGCGTGCGTGTGCGTGTGTGTGTGCGTGCATGCGTGAATACGTGCGCGCGCATGGTTTTGAAATCTGTTGTTCATTATGTTTAAGGAGAGTTGCATGCCTGTAAATGATTGAGTGCAAGCGCTTCGATTTGTTTTGTTCATTTACAAGATTCAGCGCTATATAAATTCCATATATTATTATTATTATACCAGCATAGGAAAAAAAAATCTAAATTAAAATGTTAACATCCCCCCCCCACCCCTCCCGCAACAACAAAAAAACCCACACACACACAAAAAAGGCAAGCTAGGTGATGTGGAGCTATGTAACCATTCAAAATCCAAATCACATTGTGATCTTTTCTTCTCCGCTACTACCTCAGCAGAACCTGGGCACTGACTCACCTCATAACGGCCCCCTCCCCCACCAACACCCTTCTTTTTAGTGAAAACCTGCACACCTCAGTCTACCTAGCCTAGCGGTCATGAATGCACTTTTCTTTTTTTTCTGTTCTTTTCTGACAGTTAAATCGCTTTTGAAAACTGCTGTGAAGACTGTACGGAATGCCTTTGTTTTTTTACATCGACTGTTCTTTGAGTGAAACGCACGCACACACACACATATACACAAACACACACACATACACACCTCCTCCACACACACACACACAAACACACACACACAAACACTCACATACACCCCCCCCCCCCCCTACACACACACACACACACACGAACACACACACAACACACACACCTCCTCCTCCTCCTGCCCTTTACACTCTGCCCCGTGACAGGCTAACCCCTCTCCTTGTTGTGGTACTGAAATAATAGTTTTAAATTCCGAAATTTTGCAGCCCTGCATGTTTGTCGGGACGTTTTCCAAATCCCTTTCAAGGCCCCATCCTTTCCTGCTCCTCCTCTGGTGGTCACACAAAGACCCACACACCAGTAACTCATTATTTCTTCACAAGACAAGTGACAAGATCACACACGAATCTCTCTTTTTGAGGAAAAGGGGAGGGGAGGAGGGGGGGGGGAGGGAAGTATTTTTTTTTTGGGGGGGGGGTTTTTTGGCAAAGAAAAAAGTGTTACCAGGAGGACATATATATTTCAAAGAAAGGTGAACGCCGGCAGGAAGGTCTGCGTGTGACAATTCTTTCTGTCCTTTGTTGTAAAGCACAAGGGTTCGGCAATTTAGAACTGAACAACACCTTCATTCAAAAGGACGCCCCCCCCCACCCCCCCCGACCCCCTTCCCAAAGTCAGGAATGCAGCTACCTTAATGGTGGGCACGCATACACACAAAAAAAGGGGGGGGGGGGGGTCTCATTTGCAAATCTCACTATTGGTGAACCTGATTGTGCTCTAGCCCAGAAAGAATAAACCACCAAACAAGCAAACACGCCCCCACCCCCCCCCCCCCCCTCCCAAAAAAAAAAAAAAAAAAAAAAAAAAACAACAACACCCCAAACCATCAAACAAAAACCTATAAAAAAAAAAAAAAAATGAGGTCTACAATTCACTTCTAAAATTTTGTCACAACTCTAGTTTCTATGCATTATACATATATATCTACTTAAAAATTTACGTTTTTCTTCTTCTCATTTTTTTTTTTCCTTTCCTTTATAATAGCAAGTACCAGTTACTCTTTTTTTTCATTTTTTGGGGTTCTTCACGGAGGAGAAAATATGACGAATGTAAATGTTGAAATGTACTAAAAAGAAAAGAACAAACACTCAGCAAATTTAAACGAAATACATACATACACACACACACACACAAACACCCACCCACACACGAAACTTGTCTGCCTTACAAAACATTACAAATCCTGAAGTTTTCTCAACTTCAGGATGGGGACAGATGAACTCCACAACCCCCCCCCCCCCCCCCCCCCCCCCCCCCCCAAAAAACCCCACAATCTACAGGGTTGGGGGTAATTTTTTAGTGAGTTTCACTCTCTGGTTCTCTTCAAAAGAAAAGACTCTTACTCATAGGTGGAGATGACAGCTGGTGACTACTGAGGTCTTACAAAACTGTGCATGGACGCATATAAAATAAAATGATGTAGACTTTGTACATGAGCAACACTTGAAACAAACAAACAAACAAGCAAATCAGACTTAACACTGGTGGACACACAAGCTGACACTTTGAATCTACTACTCTCTGACCCTGTTCGGTAACCAATACAAGCATGTTACATCGCCATTTCAGTCTTCAAGATTAAAAAAAAAAAATTTAAACCAACCTCCAAACAAGACAAAACAACGAAAAACCCAAAAGAGAAGACCCCCACCCCAAGCAAACAAAACAAAACATAACTGAGGTGTTCACTTAAGCCACTGAAGGGCGTTATTTGTCCAGAGTTATAATCAGAACTGACTCCACACCCATAAAACGGATGATGGCGGTTCTTCAGATGAGACAATGACCTGATGTCCCATGTGCTGACAGTAACACACAGAGAACATGTTGTGCACACATGAAAAACCCATGGATGGACATTAACATACCCAGCATGCTTCCTGCTACTTGGAGAGGTTGGGCTCCACAAGGTTCAACTCGGCCATGAGACAGTCTAATAATTTCAGAGCAGAGCCACAAAGACTCTTCAAGGAGTTCAAGAAGAAGTCAAGACATTAAAATGGCAGTGGATACACGCACGCACACACACACACACACACACCAGTAAACAAAATTTGCACACACAAAAATACAATGTATACGCTGTGAAAAACGATCCAATGCTCATGTTTTGTAACAATGACAAGGTTTTGAAAAGTTCCTACCCGCATTTTAAATTCAAGATAGGTATCTGCACGAAGTTTTAACCAATCCAAAGTTATTGTGTGAGATAGTATTGTCCCTGATGCCATCCCCAGTATTCTCTTTTTGTGTGTGTAAAATACGACTGTGAAATTATAACACCTTTACTGTCAGGATCTACATTTTGCTTTCTTCACTGCAGCCTTTACTTGTAGTTTACAAAATAATTGTTCATTTTCCAATTTTAGAATATTTTTCAATTGTTCTGTGTTTCTGTTAATTTTTGCATCTCTTTGCTGTTTTTGCAACATACTGTTAATATGGTTTGGAATAGTCTTTTAATGTACATTAATACCAACAACCAAGGTCCGGTGAGCAAGTGTCCCACATACTATTTAGCACAAAATGAAACCATGGCAACAAGAGACTTGTCCCTAGCAACAACTGAAATTCTGTTATAATTTTTTTTTTTTAATCTAAAAAGCCACCCTCTGAGATGACTCACACAGGTCGCAAACTGGACAATTCTTTTGTAAGCAGTGTGTCTCTGCACTTGTATCCCATTTACACAAAGAAAAATACAGTGACTGATAGTACAATACAATACAAATTACCATACATGACGACTTTCTCTGATGTCACAACCTTAAAACACAGTCCATGAGTTCAAATGATCACTAAAACACTGATATATCACTGAACCTGATTTTTCATTTCAATTTGAAAGCTTTAAAACACAACTGAACTTGTCATAAGTTTTGTTTTTCATGTATAAAATTCAAGATAAAACACACATGCCTACAAACATACAGTACAAACAACCACAACAATAATACATAAAAGACTCGAGTACAGAAACTGGTCTTGACACTATCAGTCACAGACATGTACATACATGTTGACTGTTGTAAATGTAATGATGCATACATGTATTAAAGTTCTATTATTGAGCTCACTGACTCATCCTCTCACAGACAACACAGACAAATGTTCTCCTTTTCTTCACACACTACTCATAAATTGGCTTCTTCAGTTCTTTGGCGACTTCGAACATGGGCTCAACTAGACAGAGGGGGAAGGGGGAGAGAGATTTTTGTATGTCATAGTCTGTGCTTGTTTTACTTTTAACTGTTTAGCGTTTCGGAATTTCTGTATCACTCATGTACTCAATTAGTGATGTTAGTCACTGTCAACTGTGTTACATGAATCACTCACCCACTGTCAAGTTCTGTGTCAAATGTGCAGATCTATGTACATGTATACACATTACATCATATATATGCACTCCCACAAACAATATAACATGCACATACACACACACATGTATGTACACACTCACTCACACACACACACACACACACACACACACACAGCTCGCGACAAAGAATAACACTAACAGAAAAACTAGAACATCCATGAACAAAAGATGAATTAACAAGAACTTAGTAGAAGAAAACTGTTACAAATTACACAGATTCACTTTTCTACAAAAAATTCCATTTCAAACAGCACTTCAAGTTTAACCTGTCAAGTCATGAGGGCCACACATTCTTGAAAATGAAAGTCTTGTAATACTACTAATAGCATAAATGAATATTAAAATTTCAAAAACAGACCACACAAAAAAAGATACTAACAAGTAGTAATAACCAAAAAACAATGACTCTGAATAAAATTTTGTTTTTAAAAACCAAACAAGAACAAGAAATTCTACCATAGTTACAATTACAGTCTACTGCTTTACGCTTTACTAAGAAAAATCAAAAAGAAACAGAAGTCTCAGGGCTGTAATTTTTCATTTTCTGCCAAATTTTTGGACAAGAAATCAAATAACACACAGACACACACACACAAGTATATGCACACATACACAGTACACACACACACACACACACACATGTATACACACACAAACTATATGCACACACACACACATCATATGCACACACACACACACACACACACACAAAAAACACACAGAATGTATTACAATAAGGTGAATGATCAATAAAATATTCTTGAAATCAAATTTACAATAAAACTAGACACAGACTGAGGATTTACAGCACAATTTAAAAAAAAAACTTGTTTAAAAAGATGAAAAAAGAGGAATTATCCAATATACAGTACACCCAATACACACCAACATGGAACATGATAGTTTACAAATAAGGTTCATCAAAGCCCTGTAGCAAGTGACACCACATGAAACCTCTAAGTCTTTTAGTCTCTAGGTTCTGTTTTAAGTTTCAAAATTTTAACACTTACAGAACTTTTACAGACTGTACTGGGGTCAAACAAAGAGAATGATCTCTGCGTAGTTCAAAAATATTGAAACTGAAACAGTGAAAGCTAAAACTCGATTTAATTCATTAATAATATCCTTAAGCAACACATGGTCATAATATGCTCTCAAATACATTATGGAAACCTACACAATTAGCATAAAATGTAGGCTGGAAGCACTACAGTCTATACAATATTAGATGTTACACTTACAGAGCAAACTGTGTGAAAAACTTGCCAATGATCGAATTCGACCAAGTATGACAGTCAAAGATCTGTGGCTAACAATGGGAGTACTGGTGGGGGTGGGGGGTACAATTTTTTTAATTTATTTTATACATGTATGTCTGAATGCATAGCCTCTTCCAATACTATAATCTGTATTTCGTGAAATTGTCTCAGTGCAAGACTACCTAAAGTATTTTATTTATTTGGCAAGTCTTCACATGTGAATGAAATTTATGAAGTATAAAATAAATATTACCCCGAGTCAGAATGCGTCACCTTCAAGGCTTCATGGTGGGCAAAAACAGTCGCGTACGCAAAATCTCACCACTGGTGAACCTCGGAGAGCTCTCTAGCCAAGAAGCTGAAACAAATTACCAAATATGGTTTCTGTAATGATCGTAACACTGATAGATCTCCTCCCACTCGATCATAAAGACCCATTTCTGTGGACTGGTATAGTGGTACATACTCACGTAAAAAAAAACACATGAGTTTAAATTGTCAATCATGTACAAGAAGAGGGGCAAGATGTTGAGAATACTGGATAGCCTAGTGGTTTGCAATTTTTGACATTCTAAAAGTTTAGTTTTAGAATGTGACTGACAAAGTAATTTCAACTAAATAATTGGCTTTCAGTTGTGTTCGCATGCCACTTCAAAACAATTACACTTCGTATAGTTCTCACAAATTGTTACTATATGAGTTATCAAATCAACACAATCCTGTTGTATTGCAACGTTGATCACTGCCATCAGTGAGTGGCAAAATCAATTGATATAATCACTACTTAAATCATTATTCATTAATATTGTTTTGTCATTGTCACTCATAATATACACCAATAGAACAGATCTATCAGAGGGGAAAACTGAGAATTTACATAATTTCCAACTTCCATTAAAACTGAGAATATTTATTATAAACTTAATAGTCATTACTCAGCCTACTGTCAAAAATAAAATGCTACAGTATGGTGCATAATGAAAACCCAAAAACAAAAACATTTCAGAAGAAAACAAAAGAAAAGGAGGTGGGGTGGGTCAAAATGTATTTCACCATCTGATCAAATAGAACACTTCTCACAGTTGACACGTGCCATCCTGAATGATAGTACTGCCAGAACATCTGATTATTCTATCAAAGGAATTAAGAGTAATTAATAAATTCTGCAACCTAAAACAAAAATATTAGTACCACAAACAAGCATGGCACAAATAACAGGCTAGGAAGCTGCATCCTGCTGCCTCCGGAGGCGTGTCAGTTCTTCTGCCTTAGTGCTGGCATAGTGGTGATACATCATCTTCACCCCAGTTACAACTGACAACCGCAATCGAAGGTTGTAGCGAAAAGAGTTCTTTTTGTGTTTCACTGCCCGTTTGTAGCGTACCTCCAGGTCACGAATCTTCTGATCCAGCAGCACAATTTGTTGGCATGCTTTCTCAAATTTGGCACGAGCCTCACACATCTTTTCATCGAGATGACTGGGATCTACAGGGGGTACAGATGCCATGCTCTGTCTTGGATGCAAACAGAACACACTTGGTGACTAGCTGCCAAAACTCTCCCTCACTCCTTTCTCAGTTTTCACAAATTTTGTTTAAATCACTGGCCTGGCTAAATAAATGCGTAGTAGGCCTAATACTGTTCTTCGGTTGTAATGTTTTTATTTTGAGTATTTTCTTAGACAGTATGAGTATTTTCTGAGATTTCTACCAGGAATTGTGAAGTTGTCTTTCACTTCATCAATTTTTCACAGCTTTTTTGGTCCTGTGCACACGTTTTCTGTGAAGGCCTTTCTTATCCAGTTTGCTTCCAAGAAAACAAAACACAACGTCGGATACCAGGTCTGTCTGAGAATGAGATGCTTCCTCAAACGCCAAGGTGTTGGGAATCCCAACTGAAGACCTCTTTGGTTTACCTATGACGACTGTTTAAAAATCACCATCACTAAAAAGCAAAATCAACTAAACGTTTATGAACGTAGGTTCCACGTCCACACAAAGAGCAGGTCAGCTGCGTTGTTTGTTGACCTTTGGGAGTAGACCAAATGCGGTACACGTTCGTTGAAAGGTCCACTTTATTTCGTGACTCTCGTCACACTAGGGTCAGAGAGGTCACAAAGGCCAGGGCTGCCTTATGAATTATTCCACTTTCCTTCCAAATATAAAAAAAGCAAGATAATTGATGCCAACAAAAGGTCACAAATGCTCTAAATTATTGTTCTATTGTAGCCAGAGACCAATGAACACATGTAAACTTCCACGAACAGAAACGATCAAAACGTCTGCGCCTTTGTGAAACAGGAAATGAAAAAATGAGCGTGGCCAATACAACAACGAGTAGCGTCCCTTAGCAAAAACGAAAGTCGGTCAGGGTACTGTGTTTCTTTGTCTATTAGGCTAGAAGTAAACATTATGGTGAATTCTTTTTTTCAAATGAAACTTGTGATAGGCTAGTATCCCGACAGCGGTTTATCAAATATAAATTTGACATGAATATCCCAATCAATTTGAAAGTTTGGAAATGGAGGGAGAGAGAGAAGTAGGAGGGGGGGGGGGGGGGGGTGATTAAAAATAGTTGTGGAAAGGGAGGGGTCACAAAAAAAAACATGCTCAGGATGGAAAGCTATTTGTTCCCTCCTGGACCACAATCACCATCCAGCTAGGCTAGTCCTATCCCTAAAAGCTGGTTTTAGTGAGGACGTGAAAGCATAATTTACCAGGGTTTCTTTTCTTTTCTTTTTTGTTTTTTTTGTTTTGTTCTTGGATAATCTCTACATCAACATTTATTATTATAGACTTCAGGTGTATACTAATCATTACATAGAATTAGGCGCACATGTGTAACCATCCTGTGAAATGCATGCTCAGCATACAGGCTAGGCCAAATGGATTTTTTTTTTTTAACAGCTTTGTAGGCCTACCCTGACTTAATTCCGTCAGTGTCAATTATTCAAATCATTTTTTGTTTTAGTTTTTTCCCCTTTTTTTGTTTTGTTTTTGTTGATGTTTTTGGTGTTGTTGTTGTTTTTGGTTTGTTTGTGGGGGGTTTTGTGTTGTGTTTGGGTTGTTTTTGTTTGGGTTTTTTTGGGGTTTTTTGGGGGGGAGGGGGGTTGGGGGGAGGTTGTTTTTGGTGGGGGGGGGGGGGGGGGGTGTCTAAATTTGATTATGTTGGAATAGGCTTATTTGTTTCCCATACAATTTTCTTCTTTGTCCTGGCATGTCTCAGTTAATTCTCTCTCTCTCTCTCTCTCTCTCTCTCTCTCTCTCTCTCTCTCTCTCTCTCTCTCTCTCTCTCTCTATATATATATATATATATATATATATATATATATATATTATATATATATATAAAATATTGCTACCATACCATAGTATTATATATATACATATACTATATATATATGTAATATATATATTATATATAATATATATTGGTATGGTAGCAATATTTTATGATGAGATTGCTTGTGTAGGTGTTGTCAAAGATAACATATTATCCAGATAATCATACAATTAAAAAAATGTACTCTCTGGCTCTGCCTATCTGTCTGTTGCTCCCCCCACCCCCACCTCTCTCTCTCTCTCTCTCTCTCTCTCTCTCTCTCTCTCTCTCTCTCTCTCTCTCTCCTCTCTCTCTCTCTCTCTCTCTCTTCTCCTCCCTCCATTCTTCTTAAAACTTAAACCTCTACAAATGCAGTAATTCTGTTGTTATGAAATTTGGAAATTTTCTTGACTGTTATTGCTCTAAATCATGCAATTTTAATTATCTATATACAAGTATGTATTTTGCTCAATTGGAATTGTTAAATTGTTTTGTCTTTATTGTTAGACATATTTGTGTATGCAGATGTTCTTTGCAGGCTACATTTTGGCTTGTTTATTATTGATAGCTGTATCTTAAGGTGAGAGAGATTTGTGTGGGTGTTTTGTTACATGCCATTTATCTAGATGATCACACAGCCTGGAAATGTACTCTCTCTCTCTCTCTCTCTCTCTGGTATTCCTCTTATATATGAAATGTATTATTTTTATATAAATGTTTGGTTTATACATTTTATTATAGCGATTTATTTTATCATTGTCCAAAAAGCATACAATTGTTCTCCATCTTCAATAAATATACCATGCCTCTTGGAAATGTACTGAGTGAGTTTAAACTGATTTGCCTAACTATGAATTGTACTGATGCTGTTGTTGGCAGGGTTGTTAATACCATTTTATATCAGGCTCTTGGATATTTTGTAACTTAACTTGATATCTTTAATGATAGGTTGTTTTTTTAAGGGTGTTAGTAAGGATGCTTTAACAGAATTTGATATCTGGTTTATTTTGATGTTGATGTAACCTGAAAAATGCTCTCTGTCTGTCTGTCTGTCTGTCTGTCTGTCTGTCTGTCTGTCTTCTCTCTCTCTCTCTCTCTCTCTCTCTCTCTCTCTCTCTCTCTCTCTCTCTCTGAAAATGCTCTTTCTCTCTCTCCATCTCTCTCTCTTGCTTCTTGCTGTCTCCCCTCTATTTTACTTTATCCATATTACCTGATTATAATCAGTGTATCAATTTTCATGTTAATGTTTGATTTATTTGAGAATTATATGTTTATTAACGTATATCTCTTTTCTCAAAAAAAAAAAATCTATGTATCTCTTGAAATTAATGCTCAAGTCAGTTAGGGATTATGTATTGTTAAATATATAATTTTTTTTAATAATCATGTTGTCATTGTTGTAGTAAGATTTTTACCTTTGTTTTGTTGATAGTCCCTAATCAAGGCAAGAGTCCCATGAAAAAAAAGTATGCTATACTTATTCTGTTACCCTTGAAAAATAAAGATTCATTCATTCATTCATTCATTCATTCATTCTCTCACTGTGCTGTTATTTTGTGTTTGTATTCGTTTTAGAATAGATTGCTGAATATTTTGGTGATTTTGTCAGGGGTTTTGTATAGGCCTGTAATGGGAAGGGGAGGGGGAGGAGGGCATGATGAAAAAGTGAGTGAGAGAGAGAGAGAGAGAGATGAGAGAGAGAGAGAGAGAGAGAGATGAGAGAGAGAGAGAGAGAGAGAGAGAGAGACAATGACAATGACAATGACAAATTCTTTTATTTCGAGGATAATGATTAAGCACACATGTGCTTTTTTACATCCAGTCCCCGCCCGTTAGGGATACATCTTAATAATAATAACCCAATATTATACAGTCTCGCAATAAAAACAAGGGAAATAACCCTTTTCAAAACAGCTCCCCCCCAACAACCCTCCCCCCCCCCCCCCCCCCCAAAGCAAGCAATTAAAAGAAAATCCTAAGAATACCCCACCCCTACCCCCACCCCCCAAAAACCCTAACCAAAACAAACAAACAAACAAAAGAGAAAAAAAACCAAACCAACAAAAGATGATAAAAAAGAGAAAAACAGACAAACAACAACAACAAGAACAAGAGCAACAACAAAGCCAAGAAAAATAACACAACCAAACTTAATAAGTCATAAAGATAAACATCTACACATTGTCAAATGGTACACATACTTGTTACACATAATTAAAAGATATTGAAATAGGGCACTCATTAAAACTTAAGTACAGAGGCAGTCCAATAAAGTATTGAAAATATAAAAAATATGAATCCTTCATCAGGATATACTATGACTATAAGCAGGACGATAAAAGGTGAGAGAGAGAGACAGAGACAGAGACAGAGAGTGTGTGTGTGTGTATTTCAGAGATAATATCCAATATATAAATCCCAAAGCAGTATGCGATCCCAAACAACACTCATTTTAGATTATACTCGTTTCAAAATAATATGTCATGATAATGAAATAAATTTAATACCCCTACATCCACACAATAAAAACAAGAAACAAACCAAGAAGAAATTAAAAACTATACGGTCGTTTAGGGGGAGAATATGGGTGGGTGAGTGAGTGAGTATGTGTGTTGTGTGTGTGTGTGTGTTTGAGCGCGCGCGCGCGTGTGTGTGTGGGGTGTGTGTTTGAGTGTTTGTGTGTGTGTGTGTGGGGGGGGGGGGGGGGGTGTTTCAGGGATAATACTAAATATGTAATACTCACATAGCACACGATCAACACAAACACTTTTTAATTATGTTCATGCAAATTGAATGTCATGGTAATAAAATAAGAGCAATACCCATACACTCTCATAATAAAGAGGGGGGAAAAGCCAATAAAGTCATAAAAAGAACATCTACACATTGTAAGTAATAGAAACAAATTCTTTTTTTCCAGGATAATGAATAAGTATTCAGGAGAGAGAGAGAGAGAGAGAGAGAGAGAGAGTGAGAGAGAGAGAGGAGAGTGAGAGAGAGGAGAGATGAGAGAGAGAGAGGAGAGAGAGGAGAGATGAGAGAGAGAGAGAGATGTGTATGTGTGTGTGTGTGTGGTTGTGTGTGTGTTATATTGTATGTATTTATTGTATTGTTTGTAAACTGCTTTCAGCCAAAACAAATAGCGTGAAATTCAGGCTGCTGTCCATAGGGAGAGTGTGTCATCAGGGCCTGTTTTGGCTGGAAGGGGATTTTGGCATAAAAGTAAACAGATCCCACCACCTGACCAAGACGAGACCAGACAAAATAAAACAAAGCAAAAACAGTTTCTGGTCCCATCAGCCCCCCAAAATAATGTGCTGCAATTCAGTCTCAGTTTGGAACTTGGATGGGAGAGAGTTAAGGGGTTTTATTGACTTTCTTTCCTTTGTTTATGTTGTTCTTTTCCAGGTTGATGGGGAGGGTACTGACTCTTACGCATTTTGTGATAGAGACCTTTGATTTTCACTGGATTTGTTCATGTAAGTAAGATTCAGTTCTCAATTTTGTTATTGCTGTTAGTTGTGTTGGTGGTGGTGGTGGGTTTTGTTTATTGTTGGTGGGTTTGGTGGGTGGGGGGGGGGGGGGGGTGGGGGTTGTGTTGTATGGGTGGTTATTTGTTTGTTGTCGTTTGTTTATTTTTGTCTTTAAAATGATTTACAGTAGTCATTATCTTTGGCCTATTGGACTTGTTGTTGTTGGTTTTGTTGGTTTTTGTTTGTTTGGGTTTCTTATTTTTTGTTTTTGGTTTGTTGTTTTTTTTTGTTTTTGTTTGTTTTTTTTGTTTGTTTGGTTGTTGTTGTTTTGTTGTGGGGTTGTTGTTGGTTTTTTTTTTTTTTTTTTGGGGGGGGGGGGGGGGAGACCTGATGGAAAGTCGTCCTCAGTGAGACGACACAAGGGAAGTAATAATTTTTTATAGAGTCGTGTTACTTTTTAAGTTTTACACAAATAATATTTGTGTATAGTTTTGAACAAAATAATTAAATCAACAAATATTTAAATTCACGAAAATTGAGATATTAAGTGTTTATATAAAAGTCTTTATAAATCCTTGCATTAATTATAAAACAGAGAAAATTGAAAAGTTTTATTTAACAGTGCAATTAAAAAACCTTTGGATTAATTTTTATTTTTTTTAATTAGTCTAAAAAAATTGCCCCAGTACCTTTGGTATGAGAATTCCATGAAGTAAATGTTTGCAAAGCTCTTTGGAGCTTGTTATATAACAACTAATGGCCAGTCCCTAGGTAGCTTACAACATAGGCCTACTTGCGCGCTAGCCTAACAAATCCACGTGCCGATCGGCTAGGGCTAAAATAATAATAATAATAGGCCCTAATGATGATAATCTATGTATCTGTCCCGTAGTCTGACGACCGTGGGAGCACCCTCAAAGACTCAACAACCAGTTCCCTCCATTCCTCTCTGTTCTGCCTTTCTCAGGGTTTTGTTGAGTTCTAGGCCTGTCCATTCGCTGATGTTATCCTCCCAGCTCTTCCTTGGTCTGCCTCTTCTTCTTCCTCCTTGGACAGTGCCTTGTAAAATTGTCTTTGCAAGTCCTTTGGATCTTGTGACATGCCCATACCATTTAAGTTTACGCTTTTTCACATCGTTAGAAGGTTCTCATAGGGTCCATTGGTTTTCTGGATTCTGTCATGCACGCTTTCGTTGCTTATGTGGTCTTTGTAGGAGATGCCAAGGAGTCTCCGAAAGCATCTCATCTCCACCGCCTGTACTCTTCTCTCCAAATCTGCAGTCAGGGTCCATGATTCACAGGCATACAGAAATATGGATATGACAAGGGAACGCATTAGTCTGATCTTGGAGATAAGTGAGATATTTTTATCTCTCCAGATGGTGTTTAGTTTTGACAGTGCTGTTATTGTCTGTGCAGTCCTGCATACTACTTCTGGCTTGGATCCCTGGTCTGATACAATGGCTCCCAGGTACTTGAAGCTTTGAACTGTTTCCAGCTTCTTGTCATTAACCCTGATATCAGTGCTAATGCCGTTGGTGTTATTAGTCATCAGTTTGGTCTTCTCTGCACTGATTTCCATGCCGTATGTTTTGGAGGCCTTATTCAGGTGTTCTGTTAGGCTGGCAAGCTCTTTTTCTGATCCTGCTATTCCATCAATGTCATCTGCGAAGCGGAGGTTTGTGATCGTTCTGCCACCAATGCTAACTGATCCTTCATGATGTTCCAGTGCATCAGCCATGATTCTCTCAAGGAAGATGTTGAAAAGAGTGGGTGAGAGTAGACAGCCCTGACTTACTCCAACTGTTGTTCGAAACCATTCTCCAATGTTGTTGTTGTAGTACACTGCACTGGTGGCCTCGCTGTACAGCTGTTTGATGACTGATCAGGTTTGCATTGATGCTGTACAAATTCATGGTTGCCCACAAAGCTGCATGCCACACCCTGTCAAATGCCTTCTTAAAATCGATAAATACATGGTAAAGGTCTTGTTGATGTTGAAGGTACCGCTCACATAGTATTCTGAGGTTGAATATCTGTTCTGATAATAGCCTAACCTAATAATAATAAATGGAACTCATAATAGCGCTATAGCCTAGGCCTATCTTGCACAGACAAATCAAAGAGCTTAGACCTATCCAAAGGAAATTAGGCTAGACCTAATCAAGGCTCACTTCTGATTCTAAAGTCTGGAACTAGGCAAGAGCCTAGGCCTCAGCTGGATAAGACTAGGCCTAGTCCGTGTGCCGAGACCTAGCAAACGTCCAATTTAAAATCAAATTTTGCGTACTTCACACTGTTATAATAATTATTTAAGTTCTGTCCCCATTGCTGTGTTATTAGGCTTAAAATGTTAACGTACATTAAGTGGCCACATTACAGAGGATATCCTAGCTTAGTACGATTGATCTTGTGTTATATACTTGTATATTCGGTTGCTTCTCTACCGCCCTGCATTTGGGGTGGTTTTTTTGTTTGTTGTTGGCAGAAAGTGGATGGGCTCAAGGAAGATTAAACACAGCTCCCCTGGTCGGGACACTAGGCTAGGCCTACCTGTGAAATGCTGCTTACCGCACTCCTCTGGCGTTAACGTCAGTGCCGACTCCACTCTCCCCAAAGGTCCTTCGGATGAGACTATAAACCGAGGTCCCGTGTGCGAACGCACGCAGAACATCTTGCGCACATGTTAAAACCCGTTCCGCATTTCGGAAGAGTAGGTCACTGTATGCGGGTGGGGACGGATGACAAAACTACATACACACGGGGGACTAGATGGGGGAAAAAAAGCACATGAGTGCTTATTTCATTATCCTCGAAATAAAAGAATTAAATAAATAATTAAAATAAAATAAGGTCTTCATTTCGTTCGCAGTCTGAGTGAGTTGTTATTTTTGTAATATCTCTTTATCGCCATTACTTGGGTTGTGTTTTCATGTGTCCAAAAGTCGCGCGGGTACTATTTCCAATTACCCTTTGAAGGCGATGGTGCAGGTTAACATCTTAATCTAATAAGGGAATAGGACACCACTTCACCACACCACACCCAACCAGTGTGTGTGTGTGTGTGTTGTGTGTGTGGTCAAAATTATCTTTATTAAGGGTAATTGAATATGTAAAAGCACGTGTGTGTGTGTGTGTGTGTGTGTGTGTGTGTGTGTGTGTGTGTGTGTGTGTGTGTGTGTGTGTGTGTGTGTGTGGTGTGTGTGTGTGTGTGTGTGTGTGTGCTGTGCGCGCGCAGTATAATCATGTTGACTCATGTGTTTGCGTCTGTTAGTATAACTAAGTAGTATTCTTCATCATGTGAATCACTGTGGGTTCTTTTATCATCATCATCATCATCATCATCATCATCCTTCTTCTTCTTCTTCTTCTTCTTCTTCTTCTTCTGATGATGATGATGATGCTGCTGCTGCTGCTGCTGCTGCTGCTGCTGCTGCTGCTGCTGCTGCTGCTGCTGATGATGATGATGATGATGATTATTATTATGTGTTTTGTTTTGTTATTATTGTTATTATTATCATCATAATCATCGTCATTATCATCATCATTGTTGTCGTTGCTTATTTCTATAGCAGTGTCTTTCATTAATTTAATTAATGATGATGTTGGAATCAGTGTGTGTGTGTGTGTGTGTGTGTGTGTGTGTGTGTGTGTGTGTGTGTGTGTGTGTGTGTGTGTGTGTGTGTGTGTGTGTGTGTGTGTGTGTAGTATGATATGTGATCTTGTTGACTAGATTGGAATTGAATAATTATGTAATATCACGTGTTTGTGTCCGTTAGTGTAAATGATATTCTCCAAAAATACTAATTATGCTAGCACTATTGTGGAGCTCTCTCTCTCTCTCTCTCTCTCTCTCTTCTCTCTCTCTCTCTCTCTCTCTCTCTCTCTCTCTCTCTCTCTCTCTCTCTCTCTCTCTTTCTGGTTAGGTTCAAGTTCTGTGTGTTTGTTGTTTCTAACATTTATGATACTTCTAATCTTTTTTTAAAAACTACTTTTAATCATTAAATGTTATCAAACTAAACATAATTCAGAATACGCACAGTTTCAAGTGTTTTCAAGATAATTATTAGTTCAGTTTGTGATTTTGTTACTTTTTGGGTGTGTTTTTTTTAGGCTTTTCTGTACTGATGACAGAGTGTAAGATGGTTTTCTGTATTGTATACAGAGTGTAGGAGGTGTTTTCTGTATTGATGCTAGAATGTGGAGTTTTCTGTTATTATCTGATGTAGGTTTTTTGTTATCTACTTAGTGTAAGATTTTTTCTCTTGATGGCAGAGTGTAGATGGGTTTTTTCTGTATTATGACAGATGTAATGAGTTTTATCTTTTTGATGACATTTAAAGTTTTTCTGTATTAGATACAAGTTGTAAGAGTGTTTTTCGTTATTATGACAGTGTAGAGGTTTTCTGTTTGATGAGTGTAAGAGGGTTTTCTGTACTGATGACAGAGTGTAAGAAGGTTTTTCTGTATTGATAAGAGTGTAAGAGGGTTTTCTGTAGATGGCAGAGTGTAAGATGGGTTTTTTTCTGTATTGATGACAGAGTGTAAGAGGGTTTTTCTGTGTTGATGGCAGAGTGTAAGAGGGTTTTTCTGTATTGATGACAGAGTGTAAGAGGGTTTTCTGTATTGATGACAGAGTGTAGGAGGGTTTTTCTGTATTGATGACAGAGTGTAAGAGGGTTTTTCTGTATTGATGACAGAGTGTAAGAGGGTTTTTCTGTATTGATGGCAGAGTGTAAGAGGGTTTTTCTGTACTGATGACAGAGTGTAGGAGGGTTTTTCTGTATTGATGGTAGAGTGTAAGAGGGTTTTCTGTAGGAATGGCAGAGTGTAAGATGGGTTTTTTTCTGTATTGATGACAGAGTGTAAGAGGGTTTTTCTGCGTTGATGGCAGAGTGTAAGAGGGTTTTTCTGTATTGATGGCAGAGTGTAAGAGGGTTTTTCTGTATTGATGACAGAGTGTAAGAGGGTTTTCTGTATGTGATAGTGTAAGATTTTTCTGGATTGATAGCAGAGTTAAAAGGTTTTTTTCTATATTGGTGACAGAGTGTAAGAGGGTTTTTTCTGAATTAATTACATAGTGTAAGATTTTTTCTGAATTAATTATATAATGTAAGAGGTTTTTTCTGTATTGATGACAGAGTGTAAGAGGGTTTTTTTTCTGAATTAATTACATAGTGTAAGATTTTTTTCTGAATTAATTATATAATGTAAGAGGTTTTTTCTGTATTGATGATATGACAGAGTGTAAGAGTGTTTTTCTATATTGATGGCAGAGTGTAAGAGTGTTTTTCTATATTGATGACAGAGTGTAAGAGTGTTTTTCTATATTGATGACAGAGTGTAAGAGGGTTTTTCTATATTGATGACAGAAGGTGTAAGAGTGTTTTTTTTATATTGATGACAGAGTGTAAGAGGTTTTTTGTTTTGATGACAGGTTAAGATGTTTTTGTATTGATGACAGAGTGTAAAGGTTTTGTTTATTTTTTTGTATTGATGACAGAGTGTAAAAGGTTTTTGTATTATGAAGAGTGTAAGTTTTGTATTGATGACAGAGTGTAAGATGTTTTTATAATAATAATAAATATAATAATATTATGATTTATAAGAACTGAATATTGTTAATTTTCCGTATTGATGAGAGTGTAAGAGGGTTTTTTTGGTATTGATAACATACTGTAAGAGGTGTTTTCTTTTGTATTGATGACAGAGTGTAAGATGATTTTTGTATTGATGACAGAGTGTAAGATGATTTTTGTATTGATGACAGAGTGTAAGATGATTTTTGTATTGATGACAGAGTGTAAGATGATTTTGTATTGATGACAGAGTGTAAGATGATTTTTGTATTGATGACAGAGTGTAAGATGATTTTGTATTGATGACAGAGTGTAAGATGATTTTGTATTGATGACAGAGTGTAAGATGATTTTGTATTGATGACAGAGTGTAAGATGATTTTGTATTGATGACAGAGTGTAAGATGATTTTTGTATTGATGACAGAGTGTAAGATGATTTTTGTATTGATGACAGAGTGTAAGATGATTTTTGTATTGATGACAGAGTGTAAGATGATTTTTGTATTGATGACAGAGTGTAAAAGAGGTGGGATTTTTATTGATGACAGTGTAAAAAGGTTTTTCTTTATTGATGACAGAGTGTAAGATGAGGTTTTTTTCTGTATTGATGACAGAGTGTAAAAGGTCGTGGTGGGGGGGGGGGGGGGGGGGGGGGGGGGGGGATTCTATGTGATGACAGAGTGTGTGTGTGTGTGTGTGTGTGTGTGTGTGTGTGTGTGTGTGTGTGTGTGTGTGTGTGTGTGTGTGTGTGTGTGTGTGTGTGTCTGGGGTGTGTGTGTCTGTGTGTGTGCATATTTGGCTTTTGTAATTTGGCTTTTGTTATAACTGAAAATGATGTCAGTGTTGATCATGATGGTAAATGAACGCTGACAGACTGCAGGATTACAAGCAGAGCCGTTATGTGAAAATATATGCGGTTGTGGTTGACGTCGTCGTTTTTGGTTGTTGTTGGGCATTTCGCAGCTTAACGCCCTGTGGGTCACCCAGAATATGCACTCTGCCTTACTCGCCACTCCTGGGAATCTCTGTGGGACCTCAAGTAGACCCTGGATGAGAAGTGTGCGTAGAATGTGGATTTTTTTTTTTAATCAGCCTATAGGCAGACATTTTCTGCCTTCAGAGGAAAAGTTTGAGGCCAGCTCTTGAGAAACTGCGCATTCGACAGAAATAGTCAACGTGTGGGCTATTGCGATCACGTCTTTGAATTTAAGATTGAACTGTTACGGCTGTTGCTTACTGTTTGGTTTTGTTTAGTTATCATTGTGGACTTTCTGCGTTCCTCAGTTAAACACACGCATGCATGCACACACGGACACACACACGCGCGCGCGCGCACGCACGCACGCACACACACACCGCGCGCACGCACACACACACACACACACACACAACACACGCGCGCGCGCGCGCGCGCGCACGCACGCACGCACGCATGCACGCAAAGAGAGAGAGACAGACAGACAGACAGACAGACAGACAGACAGAGTCTATGCAAAGGGAAAGGAAAAAACGAAACAGACTTTGGAGGGAAAATTAAAGAACTGAAAAATGATTATATAAAAATGATACATGGACGCCAAAAGAAACACATAACAAAACATTCTTTCTTTTTTGTTGTTGTTGGTCTTTTATTGGTGGCAAAAGCAAAACCTGCTACACAAGAACTCCAATAATGATAACGATAATATAGTAAAATGCATAACATGAACAAAGCCTACTTAATTGATACAACCAAAAACTCTCGTGTACAGGATAGTTAGTATCTGAGGTACTAGAGCGCTACATAATTTGTTTTTTTTTTTAAATACACTCACGAAATAACAGTTAAGGCGGTAAAGAATGTTGGTTTCTGAAACATAATTAATTCTCTTTTTTTTTTGCAAGGGGGGGGGGGGGGGGGGGGGGGGGGGGGAGGGAGGAAGGGAGGGGAGAGGGGGTTCTTTCAAGCTGAATATCAATTCCATACATATTTTTATTATATTTATAATTATTATTATCATTACTATTTATTATCATCAATTATTTATTGTATTGTATATGTTATTCATCATTATTATTGTTATTATTATTATATAAGTCAACAGCCATTTGTTGTGCTTTGAACTAGCAGGCAGGGAGATGAAAGTCGTACCAGAAAAATGAACTAGGTGGGGTGGGGTAGGGTGATGGGGGAGGGGGGGGGGGGGGGGGGCGGGGTAGCGAGGTGGTGATGGAAGGTAAGTGAGAGGGGGGGGGGGGGGGGGAGGTATCATGTCCACTACGCTGCTGCTTCAGCCAGGTCCAGACCAATAATTGTACATGAAGAAGATGGACAATGCGGAGGTTAAAGGGCATCGCCTGCTAGAATAATATTATAACAACTGGAAACTGCAGGAAAATGTCATCCCGTAGTTTTAAGAGTAATATAAATATACATACGGAGAGGAGAGAGAGAGAGAGAGAGAGAGAGAGGAGAGAGAGAGAGAGGAGAGAGAGAGAGAAGAGAGAGAGAGAGAGAGAGGAGAGAGAGAGAGAGAGGAGAGAGAGAGAGAGAGAAAAGTTGGTTTGAATGCGGGTGTGTCCTTATCACCAAGTAGTGAATGGACATTAAACAAAACAAAACGATTTTTAAAAAAAATTCATTTACCAACAGCCACGGCGCAGTGGTTTGCGCGATGAGTTCCTCCTGACATGGAGGTTGCTGGTTCGAACCCATAACAATGTGGGAGTTTTTTCCTTTTTTTCTCAGACTCGGGCTGGCTAGGCTCCTTCCTACCCAGAGTGATCTTGCTGTTGGGCTCTTTGGAGGAAGACTGCGACCACATACAGTCGAGCTTCATCCTCTTTATATGGAACACAGTAAGTTGGAAAGTGTCGCTCAAGCTGCTTGACCAACGCTGCTCGGATCCGTTGATGCCAAAAATACTGAGGTAGGATAGGTAAAAATACAGTCCTGTCAAGTAGTTTCAAAGCAGGTGCAGTTTCAAAGAAGCACCATTACATCATCATCATCATCATCATCATCATCATCATCATCATCATCATCATCATCACCAGTGATCATCATGCTATAAAAGAAAGAAAGAAAAAAAGGTCTTTGATTCCTGTGTCTCCAGTTACTCTGGTTGTATGGTGACTTCAGTTGAGGTTTCTCCATACACTGCTGAGACTGTGGTGAGGTAGGTTAGTAGGTTAGTGTCAAAGCTTTCAGAGATTGAGGTTCACGGGGAGATGGTTGTTGGGGGGGGGGGGGGGGGGGGGGGGGGGGGGGGACATTGTGGCAGTAACCATCACAGGATAGATATCAGTATACTTATCTGAGTTTTGAAAGGGGAAAAAAAAACCTTCCAAAATATATTGTAATATGCCACAACATAATAATTATACAACATGTAGCGTACTGCCATTGGAATTTTATGCAATGTACTGTAATATATATATATATATATATATATATATATATATATATATATATATCTTTTGGTAAATAAGATCTAGACATATGCAAGAAATGACAACAGTCTTTTGAAAGGGAAAGCATTAGCCAGCATTACTCTATTGCTAGTCTACAGTTGATGCACTCATTCTTTGTTTGAGAGAGAGAGAGAGAGAGAGAGAGAGAGAGAGAGAGAGAGAGAGACAGAGAGAGAGAGAGAGAAACAGTCAGAGACAGAGACAGACAGACAGAGGATTGGCATCTAAGATAAATGCAACATTAGCACCACAATACACAACACATACAAACTAGTGCCATAAAAATTCTAGTCATTTATTGAAATTCTTTCATTTAGAGGATAGTGACCTATTGTTAATATCCATATCTAGACCTGTGGATTTTTCCTAAACCAATCATGCAGTAATATCAAGATTCAAGAGGATTACAAATAAATTGAACAGGAGAATAAACCTAACAGTAATACATCCAAAAATAGTATGAATACTAACAGGAACTCGCAAGCAAGGGTTTATCTCAAAATGATAAGCAATCAATATTAAAGACTCAAGGCTACTTTTTTTAAAATATCAACATATAATTATATGAAACAAAACATCACATTCATGTTTTCCACTCCCAAAGAAAGCTTGATGCTATGAAGTAAAAAAACCAACATTAGCCCTCAACTTGTAACTGTAAATATATCTTTCACAAACTAATATAATTATCATGTTCATAATATTCAGTAGATTATTAATTTAAAAAAAATTAACGTTATACAATGTCTCCTATAAAAGAATGTGGGGTTAGTGTATTATCTATTTACCCAGTTGTGGTTTATTTCCTACAGACTTTTTTTTACCTGGGACAAGTTCCTTGTTGTGGTGGGTTTTTCACCTTGCATACATACGGGATTTCTCGTCTTGTCCCAAAGACTAGCACCCAGACCACCATAATGGCTTTAGCGAGTCACACACACGGTTCAAACATTGTACTTGTTTTCTATACAGTTCTGTTACAGCCAGCCCACTCCCTATATATAATATGAAATATAAAACCATGAACAGTACACTGATAAGCCTATTACAATGCAATACATTTTGAAGGCCAGAGAGAGAGAGAGAGAGAAGAGAGAGAGAGAGAGAGAGAGGAGAGGAGAGAGAGAGAGGAGAGGGAGAGAGAGAGAGAGAGAGAGAGGTGAGAAGAGTAGAGAGAGAGAGAAGAGAGAGGATAGAAGAGAGAGAGAGAGAAGAGGGGAGAGAGAGAGTGGGAGAGAGTGAGAGAGAGAGAGAGACAGTGAGAGAGAGAGGAGAGAGGAGAGAGAGAGAGAAGAGGGGAGAGAGAGTGGGAGAGAGACAGAGACAGAGAGACTCAGAGAGACACAGAAAGATACAGAGAGAGAGAGACTCATAGAGACAGAGAGCGAGAGAGAGAGAGAGAGGAGAGAGAGAAGAGAGGAGAGAGGAGGAGAGAGAGAGAAGAGAGAAGAGGGAGAGAGAGAGTGGGAGAGAGACATAGGGAGAGACAGAGACAGAGAGATTCTGAGAGACACAGAAAGATACAGAGAGAGAGAAAGAGAGACTCAGAGAGAGAGACAGAGAGAGAAAGAGAGAGAGACAGAGACAGACACAGAAAGATACAGAGAGAGAGAAAGAGAGACTCATAGAGACAGAGACAGAGAGAGAAAGAGAGAGAGACAGAGACAGACAGAGAGAGAGAGATCATCCTGTACGAGTGATTTCACTGAACACCAAACACCATCATGTACAAAGACTTGCAAGACCTCCTGGTCTCATCATCACTACGACAATCTCAATCCTCATAGTATTATTTGATATCATTGCTTACAACAACAACAACAACAACAAAAAACAACCCCAACCCAACTGACATCAGCAACCCAACCCACTCAGGATTACCCTTTCCAAGCCCCCTGACCCAAACCACACCTTCTACCCTGTCTGGGGATACTAATGACCCTTTTTGGGGATACTAATGACCCTTTGTGTGGGATACTAACGACCCTTTCTGGGGATACTAATGACCTTTTCTGAGGATACTAATGACCCTTTGTGTTGGATACTAACGACCCTTTTTGGGGATACTAATGACCCTTTCTGGGGATACTAATGACCCTTTCTGGGGATACTAATGACCCTTTCTGGGGATACTAATGACCCTTTCTGGGGATACTAATGACCCTTTCTGGAAATACTAATGACCCTTTCTGGGGATACTAATGACCCTTTGGGTGGGGGTATTAATTACCCTTTCTTGGGATACTAATGACCCTTTCTGGGGATACTAATGACCCTTTCTGGGGGTATTAATTACCCTTTTTGTGGGGGTACTAATGACCCTTTCTTGGGATATTAATTACCCTTTCTGGGGGTATTAATTACCCTTTCTGGGGATACTAATGACCCTTTCTGGGGGCATTAATTACCCTTTCTGGGGATACTAATGACCCTTTCTGGGGATACTGACCCTTTCTGGGGGATACTAATGACCCTTTCTGGAGATACTAACGACCCTTTCTGGGGATATTAATGACCCTTTGTCTGGGGTATTAGTTACCCTTTCTGGGGATACTAATCACCCTTTCTGGAGATACTAATGACCATTTCTGGGGATACTAATGACCCTTTGTGCGGGGGTACTAATTACCCTTTGGGTGGGGGTATCAATTACCCTTTGTGTGGGGGTATCAATTACCCTTTGTGTGGGGGTATCAGTTACCCTTTGTGGGGGGGTACTAATTACCCTTTGTGTGGGGGTATTTAGTTACCCTTTGTAGGGGTAGTGAAGGACATGCTTCACCTGCGGATGATAGGGCAAGCCGTACCCCTGGCCAGCATTGCCACCCCTGTACATGGGCCGGTAGCCACCCCAGGTACCCCCTGCGTAGGCATGACCCCCTCCACCGCCACCCATGTACCTGAAGGCACCTACCCGGCCGTGGCCTCCTGCATAGCCGCCTTTGTAACCCCCGATGTAACCCCCACCCCCGAAACCGCCTTTGTAACCCCCGATGTAACCCCCACCCCCGAAACCGCCTTTGTAACCCCCGCTGTAACCCCCACCCCCGAAACCGCCTTTGTAACCCCGATGGAACCCCCACCCCGAAACCGCCTTTGTAACCCCGATGGAACCCCCAACTCTGTAACTCCCGCTCTGAACCCTTTGTAAACCCACCGCCCACCACCACCACCACCCCAGTGACCACCACACCACCACACCACCACCACCACCTCGTTTAATCAAGACACCACCACCACCCCATGACCCAACCACCACCACCACACCACCACACCACCACTCGTTTAATCAAGACACCACCACCACCCCCATGACCCCAACCACCACCACCCACCACCACCACCACCACCACCACCACCACCTCGTTTAATCAAGACACCACCACCACCCCATGACCCCAACCACCCCCATGACCCCAACCACCCCCACCCCCAGACCCCCTTTTGTAAACCCAACCCCCACCCCCACCCCTACCTCCACCTCCACCACCACCACCACCACCACCACCGCCGCCGCTTCTGAAGAAGACAGTGATCAGCTTATAACTGTTAGGGGTGGTAGGTCTTGGGGCGGTTTTCTTGTAGACGGGGATGTAGTAGCTGCTGCCTTTTGAGGCAAATCGTTTGGTTCGTTGAAGTTGGTTTTGCCTTCCGACTCCGTCTCCTGGAAAGCAAAAAAAAAAAAAGAAAAAAAAATGAAAACAAGATTTCCGAATTAGTCAGGAAGACAAGACTGTTGTGAGTATAATGTACAACTTGTGTGTGTGTAGTGTAGTGTGTGTGTGTATGTGTGTGTGTAGGGGTGGGGGGGGGGGGTGTGAGTGTGTGTGTGTGTGTTGTTGTTGTTGTTGTTGTTGTTGTTGTTGTTGTCTTCAATTTAGCGTCTGTTTACTCTAAGTGATATTAGTGTGTGTGTGTGTGTGTGTGTGTGTGTGTGTGTGTTGTGTGTTGTGTGTGTGTGTGTGTGTGTGTGTGTGTGTGTGTGTGTGTGTGTATGTGGGGGTGTGGGGGTGGATGTGTGTGTGTGTTGTTGTTGTTGTTGTTGTTTCAATTTAGCGTCTGTTTACTCTAAGTGATATTAATGTGTGTGTGTGTGTGTGTGTGTGTGTGTGTGTGTGTGTGTGTGTGTGTGTGTGTGTGTATGTGTGTGGGGGGGGGGGTGTTTGTGTGTGTGTGTGTGTATGTGGTGCATTTGAATTTGTTAGAATATTGGGAATCATTGTTGGTTGCTTGTGTAGGTGCGGATTGAATGGAAGCGCTCTGATTTGTAATTGCAAGATATAGCGCTCTATAAATTCCTTCTTTTTTTTTTCGAGGATAATGGAATAAGCACTCATGTGCTTTTTTTTTTTTAAACATCCAGTCCCTGTGTGTATACAGTTTTGTCAATGTTGTCATCCGTTTCCCACCGGCACACAATGGCCTACTCTCTTCCGAAAAGCGGAACGGGTTTTTAACGTGTGTGCGCAAGGTGCTCTGCGTGCGTTCGTACAGGGGACCTCGGTTTATAGTCTCATCTGAAGGACTTTCAGACAGAGTGGAGTCGGCACTGATGTTAACTCCAGAGGAAAAAATAATCTTTAAGAAGATTCGAACCCGGGCGTTGTAAAGACAAGAAAGTATTATCAGTAAGAAAGGAGAGAACTTATGTTTATTTTATTGTATTTTATTCTTTCATATCGAGGATAATGGAATACGCACTTATGTGCTTTTTTTTACATCCAGTCCCCGTGTGTATGCGTTTTTGTACATTCTGTCATCTGTTTCCACTGAACTGAGAAGGGAAGAAAGGTTTCTGAAAAAGAAAGAAACTTATGAAAGATGAAGAAATGAAAACAACAACAGCAGCAACAACAACAACAACAAATCTTGACCTGTTTTCTCTTTGCCAAAAACACATAATTATTATCTTCTTCATCGAAAGTTGTCAGTAAGAAAGGAAATAACTGAGTAAGGTAGGAAAGTTTATGAAAAGAAGAAACAGGGGAAAAGATGAACAGAAAACAAACAAATCTTGACCTGGTTTATTTCCTTTGCCAAAACACATGTCAGCTGCCCCATAAAAACCCAACTTGTCGTGTATTTGTTGTTCTTCATGGAAAGGATGCAGTGAAAACAGGTGTTGTGTACTGTTGTTTATTATGGAAAAGATGGAGTGAAAACAGGTGTTGTGTATTGTTGTTTATTATGGAAAGGATGGAGTGCAAACAGGTGTTGTGTACTGTTGTTTATTATGGAAAGGATGGAGTGAAAACAGATGTTGTGTTTGTCTTTTTTATGAAGGATGAGTGAAACAGGTTGTGTTGTTGTTTATTATGGAAAAGATGGAATAAAGGCAGGTGTTGTGTATTGTTGTTTATTATGGAAAAGATGGAGTGAAAACAGGTGTTGTGTATTGTTGTTTATTATGGAAAAGATGGAAATAAAGGCAGGTGTGTGTATTGTTGTTTTATTATGGAAAAGGATGATGAAAAATAGGTGTTGTGTATTGTTGTTTATTATGGAAAAGATGGAGTAAACAGGTGTTGTGTATTGTTGTTTATTATGGAAAAGATGGAGTGAAAACAGGTGTTGTGTATTGTTGTTTATTATGGAAAAGATGGAGTGAAGGCAGGTGTTGTGTATTGTTGTTTATTATGGAAAAGATGGAGTGAAAACAGGTGTTGTGTATTGTTGTTTATTATGGAAAAGATGGAGTGAAAACAGGTGTTGTGTATTGTTGTTTATTATGGAAAAGATGGAATAAAGGCAGGTGTTGTGTATTGTTGTTTATTATGGAAAAGATGGAGTGAAAACAGGCGTTGTGTATTGTTGTTTATTATGGAAAGATGGAGTGAAAACAGGTGTTGTGTTTTGTTGTTTATTATGGAAAAAATGGAGTGAAAACAGGTGTTGTGTTTGTTGTTTATTATGGAAAAGATGGAGTGATGGCAGGTGTTGTGTATTGTTGTTTATTATGGAAAAGATGGAGTGAAAACAGGTGTTGTGTATTGTTGTTTATTATGGAAAAGATGGAGTGAAAACAGGTGTTGTGTATTGCTGTTTATTATGGAAAAGATGGAGTAAAGGCAGGTGTTGTGTATTGTTGTTTATTATGGAAAAGATGGAGTGAAAACAGGCGTTGTGTATTGTTGTTTATATTTATGGAAAGGATGGAGTGAAAACAGGTGTTGTGTTTTGTTGTTTATTATGGAAAAAATGGAGTGAAAACAGGTGTTGTGTTTTGTTGTTTATTATGGAAAAGATGGAGTGAAAACAGGTGTTGTGTATTGTTGTTTATTATGGAAAAGATGGAGTGAAAACAGGTGTTGTGTATTGCTGTTTGTTATGGAAAAGATGGAGTAAAGGCAGGTGTTGTGTATTGCTGTTTATTATGGAAAAGATGGAGTGAAAAAAGGTGTTGTGTATTGCTGTTTATTATGGAAAAGATGGACTGAAGGTAGGAGCGCTGTGTACTGTTGTTTATTATGGAAAGGGCGAAACTGCCATGAAAATCATTATTTGGGTTCTCTCCACCGTTTCACGTGATGATGATGATGATGATGATGATGATGATGATGATGATGATGATGATGATGATGATGATGATGATGATGCTGCTGCTGCTGTTGCTGCTGCTGCTGCTGCTGCTGATGATGATGATGATGAAGATGCTGCTGCTGCTGCTGCTGCTGCTGCTGCTGCTGCTGCTGCTGCTGATGATGATGATGATGATGATGATGATGATGAAGATGCTGCTGCTGCTGCTTGCTGCTGCTGCTGCTGCTGCTGCTGCTGTGATGATGATGATGATGATGATGATGGTGATGATGACGATGATGAGGAGATGGAGGAGGAGGAGGAATAGGAGGACGACGACAACGAAGAAGAAGGAGGAGGAGAACAACAACAACAAGAAGAGCAACAATAAAAACAAGAACAAGAACCCAAAAAATAAGGAGGAAGAGAAGAATAAGAAGAACCCATCACCAAACAGTAACTCCTACGCTTAACCAAATGAACCCAACCGGGTAAAAAGACCATTGTGAAACAACAACAACAACAACAACAACAAGGTACGACCTCTGGAAGTCCCTACCCACGATTGCACCCCAACAATGAGAGTGGCTCACAGACAAGTGATCTCTAGCAAGGATGACTATGATGGTGTACACCAAACCAAGGGGACGGGATAGCTCAGTGGTCAGAGCACTCGCTTTCCCCCAGCCAAGTTAAACAGCCTCGAGCGTGGTCACCTCAATTGGATGGGTGGCATTTTGCGCACCTTGGCTTCAGTACAGTCCCCCAGTTCACCCAGCTATAAATAGGTACCTGTTTCTTTAGGGTCAGGGAAGGTAAAGCAGCGAGGAAGAGGAGATGGGCGCCGCCCTCAATATACTGGCCCCTAGAGAAGCTGAGGTCTCTGATGCCTCGCTTCCCCTATGACCACATAGGTTATGGGACACCTTTACCTTTTTACCCCAAACGTTGATGATGCACAGACTAGAAGCCAGACTGCCACACTGTCCACCGATGTGCTTGACGCCAGTCACAACCCTTTAATTCACAGAAACCAGGAGGCCTACCTACTGCTCTGCCTTCTTTATGCGCAGTGCCTGGTCTTCACTTGTGCTTTGTAACTCTGCAGGAGGTCTGCCCGCTGGACACGTTCCCACTTCAGAGTAGCTCATGACCAGTCTAACCAGGACTTGTCAGTCAGTGAAGATGGATGACAACATTTACAAAACCGCATACACACAGGAATTGGATGTAAAAAAATATATTTTTTTTTATAAAGCACATGAGTGCTTATTCCATTATCCTCAAAATAAAGGACTAACTTAATGAAAGAATAAATAATCTGTGACCCCTCTTGGTGGCACTAGTTCAGTTATCAAACAGAACAAGCAGATCGGGCGGGGGACATTGGGACAGTCTGGCTGCTAGCCTGTGCATTAGGGGATCGGTGGTCTGAAGGTAACGCGCCCTCCTACACAGCGGAAAGTCCGGGTCGGAAGTGTGCGGTGGTTCGATCCCCGTTTGGGCCTAAAACTCCCC
>CM054167.1:1572541-1600041 GCA_028751875.1 Rapana venosa
GGTCTGGGAGGAGGGCTACAGGAGATGGTAGAACTCAGCAGAGAGAGATAACGATAACGATATTTTATTCAAGAAAGGCAATAGCCCCATTTGAAAAGGCATCAACATATACACATTTGCTGTAACAGTCATTGACATGATTTGATTTGTGACAAGGTTTCCATGTCACGCAATGTCTTCAGTCTGATAGGTAGGCTCACTGGCTCGTTCTGTTTCCTTTTACAAACACATGGCATGGTGTGCATACGTAGCTGTTCGGGCACATTCCGCTCGCTTGCTCTCTCTCTCCTCCTCTCTCTCTCCCTCTCTCTCCCCCGCTCTCTCACCCTCTCTCTCACTCGCTCTCTCTCACACACACATGCACTCACACACCTGCGCGCTTGTGCACACCATGTACGCGCGCGATCACACACACGCGCGCGCGCACGCACGCACACACACACACGTGCGCGCACGCACACACACAGACACGCACGCAAACACACACAAACACACACGCACGCACACACACACACACACACACACACACGGGTACACACACACATTCAAAAGCCTATCATAATCACAATCAGTTATCCCAGGAAGAATCTGACAGTGTCCATGACCACTTTTAGCATGTCCAGTCCAGCATCAATCCTCTCTTTGAATCGCTTGCGATCAGCAGGTGTCCACAGCTGCAGCCTGGAGGTGATGGTCCGCTCCTCCTCAGACATGTGCTTGGTGTCTCTTTTTACCACTTAAACTCAAACACCACGTCATCACTTTCACAAATAAAAACGTCTGGTTTGTCCTCAGAAACAAGCACGTGGCTAAAATCACGGTTTCTAGAGGTGTTTCTGAGTCTTCTCTGCAGGAACCTATCTGTTAGCTCAGCTACGTAGTCTCTGATCAGCTCCACACTGCAGCCAGTCTCCTCAGCTTTCTGTAGAATGCTGTCACCATCGTTGTCCCCGTAGTCTCGGATGACGTAGACACATCGTCAGCCAGGCCCATGTCACACTGCTGATCAGGAACGGGGTCTGCTTCAAGCACGGTAGCTTCACGTGGCGTAGGGCGGAATTCACGTGCAGAAGACAGCACGTGCAGCGGTGTGTTGTTTGGAGACAGAGGCGTGTTGACATGTGAGACAGCGCTGGTTATGGGAGGCGTAGGCATAAACAAACCATGTGTATTTTCTGAGGCGAAAACTTCACTTGCCTGATTTTCTTCTTGCCATGTTGCTGTCTGTCTCCACCCCTCTGCATTTCTGTTCTCCTCCCTCTGTCTCCTCTCCTCTGTCTGTCTTCTTTCTTCTAGCCGCCTTCTATCTCTGTTCAGATGACTGGGAGGTTTTCTACGGAATCGCTGGCAAGTGGAAGGTGTTTGCTGACTCGCCATATTTGCTTGGTGTTCAGAGCCAGTCTTCAGCCGAAGTACAACCGTTGTGTTGTCGCCTTCTCCACAGATTTTCCATGACGTGAGGTGATGGTCTTGTAGCAGGGCACCTATGGTGACTTCCAAAGCTGTTGGCAGTCCAACAACAGGCATGGTGCTAAATTTATTACAGTTTGAAGTGGAAAACTGACAGAGCAAAATATTCTCCTGCCACTATCCAAGGGAGCTCACCCCGACCAACCTCAGCAGAGAGAGAGAGAGAGAGAGAGAGAGAGATTCGGATGATTTATTCATAAAGGCCATTGCCCCTTAGAAGGGGTATGTCTACAAGGTAGAACACACACTTTGTAGGTTTTCACAGATTAAGACATCTCATGTTGACATACTGCGTATTTAAACGCTTTGTGTAAATATACAACAAGCATTTTAGCAATTGTTCCGTTAGGAGTTGTCATCAGCATAATCAATGTGAACAAAACAGGCTGCCGAAAATACTTTAAAGGAATCAATTGTTCTCGTAGCTTTTTTAGCTCAGGGCAAGACAAAACAAAATGGAGTTCATTTTCAAGAGCATCATGACATAATGGACATATCAAATTACGATAATTGACAGATTTATAACGATAAGAATGTAAATGTATATCAGAAATACCAAATCTAAATTTAGTCATTATTTGTTTCAGATGTCTGTCTATGGGCATTGATACATAGACTGGAACACAATGCAAAGGATTCAACATTCTGTACATATCAAATCAATCACTCTCCTGAACATGTGAAGACCATGTCTGCCATCTGCAATCCACCAGTCGTTGCCGAAACGCATAAATAAACCCAGTTATGTCCCCTACACCTTGATTTTCCCAAACGAAACCAAAACCATATTCATATAATTTTAGTCTTATACTCGATACTCAGTTTTTCTTACTTCTGGCATCTAAATTCATTAACATTTTATAAGCTTTATGGAGTAATCTATCTGAGAGAGAGAGAGAGAGCGAGAGAGAGAGAGAGAGAGCGAGAGAGAGAGACAGAGAGAGAGAGAGAGAGAGATGGCGGAACTGTGGTGACATTGCAAGGAGCTCCTACAAATGACAGCAGTGATGGTGACAAAACGGCCAGGAGTTGTGCCAGAGGCAGTACAAGGGAGGACACCTTCCCCCTGGTGAATGCAATAGTCAGACACCTTCCCCCTGGTAAATGCAATAGTCAGACACCTTCCCCCTGTGAATGCAATAGTCAGACACCTTCCCCCTGTGAATGCAATAGTCAGACACCTTCCCCCCTGGTGAATGCAATAGTCAGACACCTTCCCCCTGTGAATGCAATAGTCAGACACCTTCCCCCCTGTGAATGCAATAGTCAGACACCTTCCCACCTGTGAATGCAATAGTCAGACACCTTCCCCCCTGTGAATGCAATAGTCAGACACCTTCCCCCCTGTGAATGCAATAGTCAGACACCTTCCCCCTGTGAATGCAATAGTCAGACACCTTCCCCCTGTAAATGCAATAGTCAGACACCTTCCCACCTGTGAATGCAATAGTCAGACACCTTCCCCCTGTGAATGCAAAAGTCAGACACCTTCCCCCTGTGAATGCAATAGTCAGACACCTTCCCCCTGGTGAATGCAATAGACACCTTTCCCCTGGTGAATGCAATAGTCAGACACCTTCCCCCCTCGTGACTGCAATAGTCAGACAGCTTCCCCCTGGTAAATGCAATAGTCAGACAGCTTCCCCCTGGTAAATGCAATAGTCAGACACCTTCCCCCTGGTAAATGCAATAGTCAGACACCTTTTCCCTGGTAAATGCAATAGTCAAACACCTTCCCCCTGGTAAATGCAATAGTCAGACACCTTCCTCCTGGTTAATGCAATAGTCAGACACCTTCCCCCTGGTAAATGCAATAGTCAGACACCTTCCCCCTGGTAAATGCAATAGTCAGACACATTCCCCCTGGTAAATGCAATAGTCAGACACCTTCCCCCTGGTGAATGCAATAGTCAGACACCTTCCCCCTGGTGAATACAATAGTCAGACACCTTCCCCCTGGTGAATGCAATAGTCAGACAGCCAGCCTGGGACTGCAACTGCAATGGGTTTGTTTTTTTTTGGGGGGGGGGGGATATTTTCTTTTCGTCTTTGGCCAGACCCCCTAGGTTCACCAATGATGAAGATTTTTGCATATGTGACTGTTATTTGTTGGCTCTCCATTTAGGTAGTTAATAATGTATGGAATTGATATAGCGCTGAATCTTGTAAAGCAACAAATCAAAGCGCTCAGATGACTTTTTAAAGTAAAATTTATGCGTGTGTATGCGGTTTTGTAAAGTTTGTCATCTGTTCCCACCGGCACACAATGGCCTACTCTTTCGAACAGCGGAACAGGATTTAACGTGTGCGCAAGATGTTCTACATGCGTTCGCACACGGGGCCTCGGTTTATAGTCTCATGGGAAGGACTTTGTTGCATTAGCCTTCCATTTCGGGGATGATTTTCTAAACACGTCAGTGTGCATGGGGTTTATATATACACTGCTGTGGGATATCTCTCTCTATATATATATTCAGTGATATATAGTGATATATATATATATATATATATATATATATATATATATATATATATATATATAATGGGTCTCTCTCTATCACACACACAACACACACAACCACACACATACCAACCAACCAGACAGACACTGACAGAGACAGAAACAACATGTACACACCCCCAACCAGACAGACAGAGACAGACAGAGAAGGTGGGCGAGAGATAGGCTACAGCCTAACTAAGCCTTTGACTCCCTTTGGTCAGAAATGTCAAACTTTGTCAGCTGACCTCTGGTAACACTGTGCGCCTGGCTGACATGCGCGCACGTTCAGTACTTTCCAACGTGACGGAACGACTTGCCTCCCTTTGCTTCTCTCAGGCCACACGAACTCCAGATCTTCGTTGTTGTCACCGTATGTATGCTGGGTTGAGTTACTTACCTACTACATACAGAGGTAGCTATCGGCTGCAATAACTTAGGTTTTCTGTCGGTCTGTCTGTCCTTTCACTTCTTGAGTGTGCTGAAGAGCTATTTAAGGGATTCTTCTCTCTTCCCCTCTCCTCGTTTTATGCTTAAGTCTAGAGTCTTCAGGAATACTTCCTCCACTCCCTTTCTTTTTAACTTCAACTGTATCTGTTTTCTTGCCTCAGCAAGTCATTGGAAACCTTTTCCTTTGTTTTGTTCAAGTAACTGGATCATGTTACGTAAGCATACCAACGTAGGTAGGGTTCCTTTGTTTTTTTAATCTTTTGTTTGATTTTTAGTTTTTGTTCAGCTGATGTCAGTGTAATTTCAGTATGGAACAATGGACTGTGTAGCGGCTTGGTCACACCAGACTGTTTATGCTGAAGATTATGATCGGTGTATATTAAGTCCCGGGACAGGATAGCTCAGTGGTCGGAGCACTCGCTTTCCCCCAGCCAAATTAATTAAGCAGCGTCAAGTGCGGTTACCAGTTGGATGGGTGACGGTTTGCACGCCTTCCCCTTGGCTTTAGTACAGTCCCCCAGTTCACCTAGCTGTAAATGGGTACCTGTCCTCTTTAGGGTCAGGGAAGGTAAAGCAGCGAGGGAGAGGAGATGGGCGCCGCCCTCAAAATGCTGGCCCCTAGAAAAGTGAGGTCTCTGACGCCTCTTCCCCCCTACCACCTTATAGGTTATGGGAAACCTTTACCTTCATATAAAGTCCACTACACATGATCCTTTTTTAACCTTGTGGTTCAAAAGGACCGTCCAAAACCTGTTCGTTCCGACCTGTCAGTGTGAAAAGGACGAACTGCTGGACAGAACGTTTTGAAAGGTGTACAAAGTGAATCCCCAGGCTTCAATCACTCACTACACAAAGCACACACATACAAAGAATGTGTTGTCCTGAACCTTCAAAACTCAGTGTTGAGTGGTTGAAGGACGTGAGCCGGCTGTTTGAAAAAGAGCAAGATCTATTCTGAAGGACTGGATTGAACAGGACACCTCAAGCTGCTTGAGGCCTACGTTTACACTGACAGATGATCCACTTGGCATCTGTTTTCCCTCGACCTACAAAACCTTGCCCTTTGGGAGCTATGCCTCTCCCGTCGCCTGCTTAACTCTGTCCTACTTTGTCTTCCTTTCTCTAGATGGAGCAGAGGGGGAAACAATGTCATCATTTTTGCCCCAATACAGAGGACACCTCCTAGCACAGCACGCAAATCCAACACCACTCAGCCAACAGTGCTAAGTTGGATTTTTTTTTTAAAGTGCTAAATTTAGCACACCTCTGCCATTTACCTAGTCCAAGTGTGGTCAGTTCCTGCTAGAATTAGCATCAGCTGGGATGGGATGGAATGGACAGCAGCTGAGAGTGGGGGGCAACTGACAGCTGTGACCTGTGTCCTCACTGCTGTAGTTATAAAAGAGAGACAACACTGTCCTCACTTTTGTATGTCATAGAGGGAGACAACAATGTCCCCCCTTTTTTCTGCCAACACAAAGGGAGACAACCCTGTCTTCATTTCTGTAGTCGTAGAGGGAGACAACCCTGTCCGTCCTCGCTTCTGTGGCTATAGAGGGAGACAACCCTGTCCTCATTTCTCTAGTCATAGAGGGAGACAACCCTGTCCGTCCTCGCTTCTGTGGCTATAGAAGGAGACAACCCTGTCCTCGCTTCTGTGGCTATAGAGGGAGACAACTCTGTCCTCGCTTCTGTGGCTGTAGAGAGAGACAACCCTATCCTCACTTCCGTAGTCATAGAGGGAGACAACCCTGTCCTCTCTTCTGTAGTTACACAGAAAGACAACTCTGTCCTCACTGTACTTCTGTAGTCATAGAGGGAGACAACCCTGCCTTCACTTTTGTAGACAAAGGACACAGCCCTGTCCTTTACTTTTCCAGACATAGAGGGAAACAACCCTGTCCTTACTTGTCTACAACTAGTGGGAGACAACCCTGTCCTTACTTGTCTACAACTAGTGGGAGACAACCCTGTCCTTACTTGTCTACAAATAGTGGGAGACAACCCTGTCCTTACTTGTCTACAACAAGTGGGAGACAACCCTGTCTTCACTTTTGTAGACGAAGGACACAGCCCTGTCCTTTACTTCTCCAGACATAGAGGGAGACAACCCTGTCCTTACTTGTCTACAACTAGTGGGAGACAACCCTGTCCTTACTTGTCTACAACTAGTGGGAGACAACCCTGTCATTGTCTACAACTAGTGGGAGACAACCCTGTCCTTACTTGTATACACCTAGAAGGAGATAATCCTGTCCTCACTTTTGAAGACAAAGATGGAGACAACCATGTTACTTAATTAATGTGTAGACATTAAGGGGGGACAACCCTCTTCTCACTTTTGTAGACACAGAGGGAGACAACCTCGCAACCCCTTTTCTCACAAATTTAGGTGGAGGGGGGAGGTTGTTTTTTTGTTTTACTTTTTGACACAGATAAACATTTGACAATCTCTCTCTCACACACACACACATGCACACACATACACATGCCTACAGACACACACACACACACATGCCTACACCACACACAAACACACACATGCGCAGGCGCAACAATAACAATAACCAGTATCGATTCAATCAGATTCAGACATATTTGCTCCATTTAATGGCTGAAAACAAATTCTTGTCAATAAATAACATCATATTGCAAATCATCGGAACAGAAATCTTCAAAGATTAATTAATCAATTCAACATAAACTCAACCAAGATGAAACAAACTTGGCATGTCGACATCTAATGCACAAAAAAACCCAACAAAAAACAAAACAAAAAAGACACCACAACACATACACTTGAAACCAGAAACTATTCTTTCTAACATCGTGTTTCATTTAAAAGACAAACTGTTTCAGTGAATGCAGTAACTAGAATCTTCTTACACACAATATACAAAACAGCTAACTCAATTTGCTCATAAATCCAACTAAGCATTGGAGAGATCTGCCGCGGCTAGTGTACGAAACATTTTGAATTAAATATTTAAAACCAATTTGAAAGGAGTTAAAATGAAAATATCTCAATGTCACTGCAGAAAGAAAAGAGAAACGGGTTTGCTTACTGAAAGAAAAAAAGGAGAGACAGACAGACAGACAGACACAGAGAGATAGACAGAGACAGAGAGAGAGAGACAGAGAGAGAGAGACAGACAGACTGAGACAGACAGACAGAGACAGAGATACACACACAAAGACAGAAAGAGAGAGAGAGAGAGAGAGAGGCAGAGACAGAGAGACAGACATACATAGAGAGAGAGAGAGAGAGAGAGAGAGAGAGAGAGAGAGAGAGAGAGAGAGAGAGAGAGAGAAAACAAACTTTGAAGCTAAATCAAAATACAGACTTCAGTCAAAGAAAAAAAAAAGAAGCATAAGAGTACAACTTCACACATCACTCCATCTAAAATATGAGCAAGACCATTCATGTTCGCCCCATACTCAATTCATCGACACATTACAACATGACACAATTTCTTGGCACACTTTCTCAAAAGTTATAATAATGTACATAATACATTCGTTTTAAACACCAACCACAAAACTGAATCACAAACCCCACTCATATATATATATACATAATATATATATATATATATATATATATATATATATATATAAGAATTATATTAAAACACATGACTAACACAGAGACTTTTTTTTCAGAAAATAATAACTACGTGACGATAACGATGAACATGATTACAAACGACACAGGAATTGCAGAGTTTCAAAGTCAACCCCAACAATAGCACGACTGACGGAGAATTGAGCTTCAAGACAAGGTGGAGGGGGTTATGCCATTCCGCCCAAGTGCCACTCTTTGATAGACTTTATACACCACAGTTATTCCCAAAGTCAGAATGTGGCTACCTTATAAATGGTGGGCAAAAAACCAGTCGCATACGCAAAATCTCACCGTTGGTGAACCTCACAAACCACACAACAACAAAAAAACAAACCCACAAAGCCTGAATACAAGAAAGGGGGCAGAGTAACTCTGTGACGCTACTCCCTTCTTCACATCATGTTTCAACAGGGGGTGGGACAGCCTAGTGGTTAGAGCGCTAAGCTCATAATCTGAAGGCCTGGGTTTGAACCATTATCAAGACACCTGTTCAAGGGGACTTTTTCACCCCCACTGGAGTTAATAACATCAGTACTCACTCCACTCCACCCGGGAGAGTCTTTCAGATAAGATAAGAAACCTAGGCCCTGTGTGTGAACGCGTTCAGAACATCTTCCAGACAAGCCAAACCTGTTCGGCCTTTCAGAAGAGTAGGCCATTCATACTGGTAAGAACGACAAAACATATAACTCCCACCACACACACACACCATACAAAAACCCCCACCAAAAACGCCCCCCATGCATGCAACTTTCTGTCGTGTTTAGACATCATCTCCGAAGTCAGTGTGCGGTTACCTTAATGGCAGGCGAAAAAAGTCGCACACACAAAAATTTCACCATTGGTAAACCTCGAACCTCTAGCCGAGGACCACCACCAACAACAAATTTCAAAAAATCCTCCGGGGTGGGAAAAATTTCCTTGAAGGAACCCTTCAGCAGAAACTGCAACCTACGCCCCTTTGTTACTGCCAGGTTACAAGATTGAAGAGCTCTCTAAATCCACGGGCTACCCACCTTCAACTTTTTTTTTCTTTTTAAAGATATATTGGCACAGCAGCATACTTACAAACTGTCCCTGGAGACATTGTATGTTAGTCTGTCATTTTCGACGATGACCTCCAAAACAGCAGAGGAGGCAGCTGCTGTTTCGGAAATTGGGCAGAAATTTGATTATAGTGGAGATGCCTTGCCCACAGCACATCCCCACTCTCTCGGCCAAGTGGGCATAAGGACAGTCAGCGTTGGAGATGTTCTCCAAAGGCCAACCAGCCCCCAGGGCTGCAGCACATAAGGACTGTGCGAGTCAAGCCTCCTAGTCAGAGAGTCATAGTTGATCACTAAAGACTAAGCTGTAAAGTGGAATTCCATGAGTGGGAAAGCCACTGGTCAATCAGCCTCTCACTTTGCTGTTGCCCCCAGCGTCAATGGTTTAATCAAGAACTGTGATAAACCTGGAGACATAGCAGCTTACTTACTTTACTTTACTTATTCCTTCCGCTTGTACTCTGTGGTGTTGCGGGGAGATATAAATGTCTGTCTGCTGCAAGGCGGGTAGCTTGGAGGAGGGACAGACAATCCATGGAGACATAGCAGTACAAGGACCAAATGATACAAAGACCCAATAAGGCGCAAGCGGGCCTCACAAGATGATCCCTATCTGTCTTTCTTAGCTGGGAGATACAACCTTGCAACGTGTAGGGTAGGGAACAGAGACAGAACATGAACCTTTTTTTTAATATTTTTTTTATACACAATAGTGTCACAGAACACTCATGTACAGTCATTCGCCGTACTTTGTAATTCACCTGGAATGTGGAAGTAAAGTGTAAAAAAAAAAAAGAATAAACAAAAAAACACACCCCCAATAGACACAAAAAGCTTACTACTGCATGCAAAGACAAGACCACAAGCTTCAACATGAATGACATTGAATGAATTGTCCCTGCAAGACTTTGCCTGTTAAAAATAATGTAACCTGAATGACACTGAATGAACTGTCCCTGCAAGACTTTGCCTGTTAAAAAATAATTCAACATGAATGACAATGAATGAACTGTCCCTGCAAGACTCTGCCTGTTAAAAAATAATTTAACCTGAATGACGCTGATTGAACTGTCCCTGCAAGACTTTGCCTGTGATAAAAATAGTTTAACCTGAATGACATTGAATGAACTGTGCCCGCAAGACTTTGCCTGTTAAAAATAATTTAACATGAATGCCATTGAATTGTCCTGCAAGATTTTGCCCGTTAAAAATGATCTATTATCATCCTTATAACTTTATTATTATTCTTATTATTCTTCTTCTTCTTATTATTCTTATCGATGTACACATCAAACTGGGGAGGGGGGATAGGGGAGGGGGAAGGACAGCCTAGTGAGTAGAGTGTTGAGCTCCCAATCTGACAGACAGCCCCGGTTTGAGCCACCACCAGGTAGGTAGGTAGGCAGGCTTGTGTCATGTTGAAACAACATCCCCTAGTAAAGGTACAGATAAAAAGCTGGGGAAAGCGAGTGCCCCTTCCCCTAGTGGATGGGAAAAAAGTCAGGGTTCAAACTCTTTATCTATCAAATGCACAGGTCTCGTTTTCTCTCTCCTATTGCCTCCCTGACTTCTCAATGATAAATGCAGAATTTGCAACAGGTGAAATTACGGTATGGTCTAATTGATAACGCCCATTTGTCTATGTAACATGTTGTGTGGTATCGGTGAAGTAGATTTCTCCACGCAACATTGGGATGAACTGTTGTGTAGAGTAGTTATAAAGGGAGAGGGTTTCTCTATGCAACATTTGGAAAAATAATAATGATAATATATGAAATTTATATAGCGCTGAATCTTGTAAAACAAACCAACCGAAGCGTTAAATCATTATGTAGTGTAGTTATAAATGAAGATGGTTTCTCTAAGCAACATTTGGATAAATCATGGTGTAGTGTTTTAAATAAAGAGGATTTTTCTACGTAACATTTGGATAAATCATTGTGTAGTGCTATAAATAAAGAGGATTTCTTCATGCAACATCTGGATAAATCATTGTGTAGTGTTGTCATTAATAAAGATGGTTTCTCTATGCAACGTTGGATAAATCATTGTGTAGTGTTGTCATAAATAAAGATGGTTTCTCTATGCAACATTTGGATAAATCATTGTGTAGTGTTAATATAAATAAAGATGGTTTCTCCATGCAACATTTGGATAAATCATTGTATAGTGTTATAAATAAAGATGGTTTCTCTACACAACATTTGGATAAATCATTGTGTGGTGTTTTAAATAAAGATGGTTTCTCTATGCAACATTTGGATACATCATTGTGTAGTGTTATAATAAATAAAGATGGTTTCTCTATGCAACATTTGGATAAATTATAATGTAGTCTTATAAATAATGAGGATTTCTCTGATTTCTCGGGTTTCAGCATTTGAATAAATTATCATGTAGCAACGTTCCTCACTGCAGTGCCTCTATGAACCCAGCGAGGGTTACGGGAGCAGATGAGATGAGATGAGTGTTATAAATGAAGAGGATTTTTCTATACACCATATGAATAATTCATTGTAAAGCGCGCTTGAATAATTAACTGTACAGCATTATTTTATTTATCTATTATTTTGTGGGAGTTTTTTTTGCTACTCAGCTAGAGCTCCAAGATTCATCAATGGCAACATTTTGCATAATTATGTGACCGTTTTTAACCCACCATTTTAGGTAGCTGCATTCTGACTTCGAGCATGGCGTCTAAGCACGGCACCTGTGTGCATGCATCTATGAAAAAAACAAAAAAAATTTGTTAAATGATCCTATCGACACAAAATGACCTACTCTTCAGAAAAGCGGAATGGATTTTTGATGTGTGTGCAAGATGTTCTCTGTGTGTTCACACATGTGGACTTGATTTATAGTCTCATGTAAAGAGCTTTTTTTCTTGGGGGGGGGGGGGGGGGGGGTAGGGGGTAGGGGGGGACAGGGAGTCTGTAATAAATGTTAACTCTGGGGTAAAATTCCCTAAAACAGGTGTCTCTGTGTTGGCTCAATACTGAGCTGTCAGATTAAGAGGGCAACCCTCTAACCGCTATAATATCTCCCCCCCCCCCCCCCCCCCCCCCCCCCCCCCATTGCATTGCATATGAAGCAGATTCCTCTTTGCAAACATTTGGATAAATAACTATACGGCGCATTTTAATAAAATGCATGGCGTACTTGAATAAATTACCATATGGTGTATTTGAATAAAATACATGGTGTATTTGAATAAATTATCATATGGTGTATTTGAATAAGCTAAATGACCCATTTGAATAAATTATCATGTGGTGTATTTGAATAAGCTAAATGACCCATTTGAATAAATTATCATATGGAGTATTTGAATAAGCTACATGACCCATTTGAATAAATTATCATATGGAGTATTTGAATAAACTACATGACCCATTTGAATAAATTATCGTATGGTGTATTTGAAAAAAAGACACGGCGCATTTGAAATAAATCATTGAACAGCATTGTGGATGAGGCAGATTTCTTTATGCATTATTGTCACAGCCAACTCAATCCTCAGGAGAGAGTGTTAGCAAACTACCACATCACCCATGTAAAAAAAAACAACCAAACAACAACCAACAACAAAATCCTTATTCCTTCCTGATAGCTGTACATCGAATTATACGGAAAGTAGTTCTCGCCCTCTGAATTTTGCCACGAAAGATTTAAATAAACACAAAACAAAATCTACACAAATGTTACAACACCCGAGATCTCAGATTTTATTATTTATTTATTTATTATTTCATATCAAGGATAATGAATAAGCACTCATGTGCTTTTTTACATCCAGTCCCCGTGTGTATGCGGTTTTGTAAATTTTGTCATCTGTTCCCACCGGCACACAACGGCCTACTCTTTCGAAAAGCGGAACAGGATTTAACATGTGCGCAAGATGTTCTGCATGCGTTCGCACACGGGGCCTCGGTTTATAGTCATATCCCACAGATGGGGTCACTCCAAACTATCGCTGAAGGACAGACGACGATAACTATTGTCATCCTTCGCTGGCAAAACTGACCATGACTTTTAAGTTTGCTTGGAAGGTCTGAAAGAATAATAATAATAATAACTACCATGTTATGACAGAGTGGGGTTGGGTGGTGGTGGTGGTTGAGGGGGGTGGGGGGGGGGGCGGGAGCCTAGTGGTTAGAGCGTTGAGCTTGTGATTTGACAGCCCGGGTTTGAGCCATCATCAAGAGCACCGGTTTGAGGGGATTTTTTGTTTTTCTTTGGAGTTAACAGCAGTACCAACCCCAGCTCCCCTGAAAGTTCTTAGGATGAGACTATGAACTATGAGTCCCATGTGCAAACGGGCGTAGAACATCTTGCGCACATGTTTAAACCCGTTCTACTTTTCAGAAGAGTAGGCCACTTCATGCCGGTAGAAACGGATGACAACTCTGAAAAAGAAACCCCAGCAGCCCAAAAAGCACACACGCTGGTGTTGTGTTCAGACCTCGTTCTGAAGTTGGAATAGGGCTACCTTCATTTTGGTGGGTGAACGGTCGCATACCCCAAACACCTCAACACTAGCGAACAGTACAGCTCTAACCCAAGGAACAACCCCCACCCCCCATCCCACCTCCCCAACACAAAAAACCTGAAACAAATTTAAAAACCAAGACAGAGTGGGGGTATTGTAATATCTTTATATATATAGAGAGTGGGGATATCTTTCACACTCTAAAAAAACCTATAACAAATTTAAAAACCAAGACAGTAGGGATATTGTGATATCTTTATATCTATATATATAGAGTGGGGATATCTTTCACACTCTTCAAGCTATGGAATACAATCGACACAGTTCTCCGAAGTCAGAATGCGGCTACCTTAACGGCGGCTAAAGATGGGGTCGCCTGCGCAAAAAAATCTGAATTGAAGCTCCAGCCTGGGAACAAAACGAAACAAACAAAAAACAAAAAACACCACAAAAAACCCTCACCCCAAGTGGTGTTATGTGGCGTGACTTTACATGCTCGACAAGCCAGTCGCTGTGACGGTGAAGTGTGTAGAACTCTCTGCCAAGATAACGAGGCTTGGCACAACATTTCGGTGCGTTTCGTTTCATTATATTATATTATATTTTACATACATACATTCATAGCAACACGCTGCGCTGATGTGACAGCTCTCGCTCTTTTTCTGCATTAGAGGCAACAAGCACCACACCGTCGCATCAATGATGTTGGTTGTGATGATGGTGATGATGATGATGATGATGATGACGACGACGATGATGATGATGATAACAATGATGATGACGACGATGGTGATGATAACAATGATGATGATGATGACGATAATGAAACAATGATGATGGTGACGATAATGACGATGATAACAATTAATAACAGTGTGGAGGATCTGTAAAAGTGCTCAACCTAGAAGAGCCACTAAGCACCAATATAAAATCAGGCAAATTAAAAAATGAAGAAACAATAACAACATTTCTACGAAAAGAAAAAAACAAATCATTGGACCAGACTAAAACTTAGAGTGACAGACCTCTTTGCAATCTTGTCAGTTCATTTCATACATGCACTTTTTACGCACATACACACACACACAGGCATACACACACTTTAAAATCCAGTTCCGCTTTTCATAAGAGTAGGCCATTGTGTGCCAGTGGGAACAGATGACAGAATTTACAAAAATGCATACACACAGGGACTGGATGTTTAAAAAAAAGCACACAAATGCTTATTTCATTATCCTCGACATAAAAGAATAAAATTTGAAAAAATAAAAATAAACACACACACACTAAGCCTCAGAAATAAAAAGCTGGATTTAGAAGAATATGAACATCTCCAGTAGCTCTAGATTCTGACAGGAAAAACCCGTCCTAAAACACACACAAACAAGCAAAAGCCAAGGACAACTCTTTATCACAATCCGACTCTCCACAGAAAGTTATGCACTGTGTGTACATACAAGAAAATCGTGAAAGCAATAAAAAAACCAACAAACAAAAACTCTACCAGCAAAAAAGAAAATGAATAAATAAACAAATAAAGCCCCAGACAAACTACAAAGCATCAGTAGAGATAATTCAGAAGGTAACACCTTCAAAAACAAACGCTGTTGTCTTTCCCATTATCTTGCACAAAGGTTTAAGATCACAAGAAGCTACACTGAATAAGTAAAAATCAACTACATGAACAATAAACAAGCTCCATACCCACCCCCCCATAAAAACAAAAACAAAACAACAAATAAACCAAGCACATGAATAAAGAAGCCACGCTCCCCCTTAACCCCACCAAAAAAAAAAACCCATACTCAAAACGAAACCAAAAAACCAAACAAACCCACCCACAATTATTTTCTTGATAAATAATCTTTCCTTAAAAATTCTCTACTTTCCTTGTAATACCCACACAAAAAAGTATTTAAAAGACTTTTCTGACTGCAATAATTTACACTGAATGTACAATGTGGGAAAACTTTGAGCGAAAAAACATCAATAAAATGATAAACAAATGTACACAAGAAAAGGCAACTAATCACAAACACTCTTTCTGTATAATCTAGTCAGCACTTCTGGCAACTTCTCATTCTACTGAAGCATTTGCGGTAAAATCGCAGCAGATACAGGAGCACAGTGAGTGCATAAGAACCTAGATGCAAAGAGACTAAAATTAAAAAAACCAAACTGAATGACCAAAGAAGCCACAGAAAGAGACAGCAAAACCAGGCCATCATCCCTGCGACCAAGTTTTTCCCGCAACAATGGTGGCAGAGACCAGAGACTGCCATGCACGGATCGGTCTGTCTGCTGAGCCACTACTCCAGATGTTGCTCCAAACAAGAGTGGTGTGGCCAGAGAAGGCGCAGCAGCCATTGTCTCCCTTAGACAAAAGAAGCCTACTGATATCTGTGTCTAAATCCACTGATGTTTGAACGCTCCACCACGAAATGAGTCGCTTTGCACCTGACCCACTTTTCCGCTAGGAGCCAATTTAGGCAGGTGGTGGGGGTCAGGTTGTGGATTTTGAGATTTTGATTGATGATCAAACGATAGCCATTCTTCTACCGTGTACTGAAGTATCAAGGCGTAATTTTGTTTCCTTTTTGCTTTTAAAAATGTATTTAAAACACACACAACCCCTCATTCTGACCCCCTGTTACAGCGCAAAACTTGTCAAATTCTCATTTTGTCACTTTCTGCCGACTATCATTTCAATTTGTAATAACTTTGAATAGCATCGTCTGATTTTCAATCCGTTCTCGTTTTGTCACTTTCTGCCGTCTATCATTTCAATTTGTAATAACTGTTCATAGCATCGTCTGATTTTCAATCCGTTTTCTGTATTGAATAACTCTTTTCATAGCAGATGAATAAAATATTAACAACTAAAACTTGACCTCCAGTGCTACATGACTCATTATGTAATGGAGTGTCACATTTTACACTTTCTTTTTTTTTTTAAATACATCAATCCACTGAGGTAAACAGACACAAACACAGGCTCAGGTGAGGAACTGAAATCCTTTCCAAATGTTACAGCTGAGCACAACCTGTGCATGCTGGGCACTGTGAACGGGTGGTCTACAAGTGATGCACCTGACAAGAAGACCAGAAGTCGCAAGTTCAATCCCAATTTCAACCTGAACTTCTTCCCCATTCAGTGGACCACAAGTGGTGGTCTGGGTGCTAGTCTTTCAGATGAGACGGTTAACAATGGTTGGAATGCGGCTACCTTAATGGTGCGTGAAAGCGGTCACATACACAAAAGCCTCCCCACTGGACAACCTCGGAGCACTAGCTCCGGCAGTATGACAGAGGAGCCTGAACGTGAGTGAGAGTGATGATGATATCAGAATGATGGGAGCAGCAGAACAGTCACAAAAGACCACAAGGCAGCCTACCTGCTACACAAAAGAGTGAAAAAAAGCTGACAACTTTCATGCACCTGTTCAACTGCGAGTTCTATATCTCGACTCTTATAAAAACATTTTTATTTTCAATCCAAATAATCAGATCGTTCCAATTTCTGAAACCAGTAACACTCCTTTTCTAGTTTCTTTCCATCAGATACTTTCACGAGTCGACTGTAGTTCAACTGAAAAAGATGTCTTGAAACTATCACAGTAGGCATACCAGCGATGTATAACAGTCTTTGTTCAATGTTGAGTTGGGTTCCCCCCCCTCGGCTAGAGCTGCAAGGTTCACCAATGGTGAGGGTTTTGCCTGCGACTGTTCTTACCCACCACGAAGGTAGCCGCATTCCAGCTTTGGAAATGGTGTCCGTCCCTTCACAGCACAAGTGAGTGTGCATGACTGTGGTTTTTTTCTTAATAAAAATCTGCCATCTGCTCCAACTGGCACAAAATGGCCTACTCTTCCAGAAAGTGGAACATGTTTTCAATATATGGTGTAAGATGTTCTGCACATGGGACTTTGGTTTATAGTCTCATCCGAAGGACTTTTTTGGGGGGGAGTGGAGTCGGTACTTGTGTTAACTCCAGAGGAAAAATCCTCTTGAACAGGGGGTGGCAAGATCCCTGGTCATCAGGATCATGAGCTCTAACCACTACGCTATTTGAACCCCTATAAAAAAATTTAAAAAATAGAGAGAGGTCAGCTCTGAAGACACAAGCCACTAACCTTAGACAAGAAACTAAGCTGGACAAAGGCTTCAGCACTAGTTGGCGAACTATAACAGACAATGAAGTAGCTGCATCCAACTAAGAACAAGGACGATTAAAATGTTAAAATTCACAGACAGCAAGTCTCTTCTATTAGATTCTGCAATATCTACTACCCAAACAAAACTTACGACTATACTATACCAGTTGTACACAATTAAGAATTCCACTTAAAAAACCTGCGCATCACCCTCTGATTCGCCCACCTTTATGCTTGGCACATAACACAGTATCCCCTGTCATTGCTTGCAGGGGTGGGGGTGGGGGTTAGTTATTCTTACAGAGTACTTGTTCCTCTTCTTCCTTCATAGCAGTGATATGTAGGATGCCAGTAATCATGACAGCGTAACTGTTATTCTCTCTGAAAGGGGCCAGATGTCTAACTTTTAGCTCTCTTACAACACAAGAGGGTTGGTGTTTGGCACAGTCCCTAAATCGCTGGGTCTCTAATACAACCAAATCAAAACTTAAGCTCGGATGGAATCTTTCTTCCTTATACCTTCAAGCGTACTATTACATGTACCAAGGCTTTAGAAGCTAGTTCTGGCCCTGCAGCTCAATTCACACATTTGTCAGGGCATCATTTACAGACACACATTAATGCTGCAGCCTTCACTGCTGTGTCTTACACCTCAAAGGAACAAACATCTGGCACTTCACGTGCTTGGTCTGACTAGGCAACTGGTTTCGCACATTCTCGCAAACTTAAAACAATCAACTTTTCCTTTAAAGTCATGCACGTACTCATGCCCCCACACAATAAATTACCAGAGGTTTTCGTTACACGACTTGCAACTTGCGTATCAATGACCACCATCCGTTTCAGAAACAAGCGCTGATGACCAAGCATGGGTTAGTTTCGCGCCGCCGAAGAAACACACACACACACACACACACACTACTGATGTCAGTAAACCACGTAGAAAATGAGGAACACACACTTGTTACTACTGACGTCAGTAAACCACGTAGAAAATGAGGAACACACACTTGTTACTACTGACGTCAGTAAACCACGTAGAAAATGAGGAACACACACTTGTTAGTCACAATATGTCCACGTCCACTGTACAGAAGATTTCAGATGGAGCAAAGCACCCTCAACTGATAAAAACAATTTTAAAAGCCACCCTGTGAAATAAAACCTCCACGATAACAAAAAAACCCAAACCCAAACCAACACCGCCATGTGCAATTCTTGACGCGAGTGACATTACATCCTTTCACCCCGAGCTGTGACGCACACGCAGAAATCCCAGCCTGGGCACGCGTTAGTACATGACTATCACACAACACTCACAGACCCCCCCCCCCACACACACACACATACACGGTGTTATCGTTTGTCTACACTCCCAAGACGTTGGACATGCTAGTCGGCAAGCACCTGATGTGATTTATTGGTTAGTAGTACACCACTGCTAGCTGGCCTCTACACCAGCGCAACAAGCCAGAAAAAAAAAAAAACCACGGGATTTTCTCCCCCACCCTCCCCCCCCGATGTCCTGTGTTAGACAGGCAGAGAGGCCTGGTGAGATTTTAAAAAACACAAACGCCAACCCCCAAAAACCCAGTGACTAGGATGAAGTGACAGAATTCTGGCATGATGGTCATATGGCAGAGAACCACTGGAGGACAAACATCAACTGTCGAACACAGCGGCTGGAATCCTGGACATCCACAGACGTGATGAACGATGGAGGAGGAAGAGGAGGAGGAGGAGGAGGAGGAAGGTGATGTGGACGATGACTACGCAGACCCGGGCTTGTTATCGGTCCGGGGAGTGTTCTCTGTACAGGGGTGTGGCGGTGATGAAGGAGGAGGAGGAGGAGGAGGAGGAGGGGGGGTGCTTCTCGCGACAGTAGTGCCGGTGCATTGGCCAGTCCCGTTCCTGGCACTGCTGGCCGCAGTACCTGGCAACCAAGGTCAGCGTCGTTTGAAATATTCTTCTATCTTATATATAAATCATACATATACATATATGCGTGTGTGTGTTTACATTTGAATTTGTAAAAATCTATTAATCGTAACTGGCTGCATGTGAAAGAATAGGATGAATGAGAGCGCTTTGATTTGTTTTTTGCAAGATTTAGCGCTGTATAAATTCCATATATTATTATTATTATATCTATACATACATACATATGGATTTGAAATCTGTTGTTCATTATGTTTAAGGAGAGTTGCATGCCTGTAAATGATTGAGTGCAAGTGCTTCGATTTGTTTTTTTTTTTTTACAAGATACAGCGCTATATAAATTCCATATATTATTATTATTATATATACACACACACACATACATACATACATAAATACATACATATATACATATATACACACACACATACATACATACATACATACATAAATACATAATATACTACATACATACACACACACATACATACATACATATATACACACACATACATACATACATACATATAACACACACACACACAATACATACATACATACATACATATACACACACACACACACAGATACATACATACATACATACATACATAGACAGAGAGGAAGACAGAGACAGAAAGACAGACAGACAAACACAGAGACACACAGAGAGAGACAGACAGACACAGAGACAGAGACTTTTTTCTTTTTTCTATTTGTGTGTGTGTGTGTGTGCACGTGCATGTGTGTGTTCATCGGCTAGAGCTCCATAAGTTCACTAAAGGTGAGACTTTGTTTACGCAGCCATTTGCCCACTGTCAAAGTAGCCGATGTCCGACTTTGGGCAATGATGTCTACATAAGACACCAGACTGAATGCATGTTTCAACACTATCTCTACATTAAGGGAGAGAACCCCTCTTTCCCAGTACACGTGCACTGTGCACATTTGTACGCTACCGTAACCCAGTAGTGAGTGATACGGAGGGAAGGGTTAGTAGATGGTTGGTTACCCTATAGCGGGTTACCTGTAGGGAAAAGGTTAAAAGTTTGTCATGCTGTCCTACTGGCACACACAATGTCAAAGTCAAAAACACTTTGATCATCCCATGAAGGGCAATCACAATACTGACAAGGCAGATTGATACGCATCAAAAATCTCAAAGACACAAAAAGCTATATTTCCTATTGGTTAAAACATTCCAAAATGACTTCAAATAAAATGTCACGAGCAATGGCCTACTCTCCTGTTTGTTTGTACACGGGACCTTGGTTCATGGGCTCAAACGGAGGAGTAGAGTCAGTACTGTTAGTTAACTCCAAGGGGGAAAATATTCCCCTCACACGGTCGTCTCAGTGTTGGCTCAAACACGGACTGTCAGATCGCGCGCTCAACGCTCTGACCACTAGGCTATCTCGCCCACCTTTTTCTGGTGTTACAGCTGGACATAATAATAATAAATGGAATTTGTATAGCGCTTTATCTTGCAAAGACAAATCAGAGCGCTTGTGAATGTGTTAAAACCCCACACAAAGCATCCTGTCACATAATATCCTCACCTCACCTCACCTATCCCGTAGTCCCTTGGACCGTGGGGGCACTAATGATATACACTAGATTCTACACTGTCTCTTTTAGCAGTATGGTTGGCGTTCAAAAGAAAAAGAACTGTAACTGACAAGAAATTGAAGAACCTATTCACTGTGTGTGTGTGTGTGTGTGTGTGTGTGTGTGTGTGGGGGGGGGGGGCGAGGGGGGGGGAGAACATGTGTGTGTGTATGTGTGGTGTGTGTGGTGTGTGGTGTGTGTGTGTTTGTGTGTGTGTGTAGGTGTGTGTGTGTTTGTGGTGTGTGAAAGTATGTGGTGTGTTAATGGTGTGAGTGTGTTTGAACTGAGTGTGTGAACGATGTGTGTGTTTAGGTGTGAAAGTGTGTGCGTGTTGTGTGCCGTGCACGTTCTGTGTCGTGCTTTGTGAATGTGCAATGTGAAGGGTCTGTGTGAAACATCACAGGTCTGTTAAACACAAAAAAGAAACGATGAACAAAATCTTCACTTCAAACTTGGGGAAGAGGGCCGGGTGAAGAAATACAGAGAGGACTGTGTTAAAAACAACAAAACCAGGCAAATTAACAAGATAGCAAACAACAAAAATATGATGGAAAAAAAAAAGCACCTCGTATGAAAAAGTCTGAGAAGCGCGTTACTGACATATGGCATGACACAAGATGTTGAAACTCCTCTCTATTGTCTGCTCCTTCTTGAACAAGGAGGGTTGTGGCATTAATACAGTTCCTCTGATACATCATGAATGGTGAATATATAGTATATACTTAATTAATGCATTGTATGATGATGATGATATTATCAACAAAGATGATCATGATGATCTTCTTCTTCCCTTTTGTCATGTTTCTCCAGTGAAGTTTTGACTTTGATGAGCCTTTCTCCCAATCGCCTCTCTGTTTTGACTTCTCTTATATGCCCTTCTAAACTTGCCACCACCCAGTTTTTATCTGATCCTTTCCCATTTGTCTCTTTCCATCCACTTTCGTATTCATTGCTCTTCTTATGATGTGGTGGTCTGCTTTCCGTTGAACATACCCAAACCAGCGCAGTCTATTGGTACTAGCTACAGACTTCAGATCATCAACTTTGCACATTCTCCATAGTTCTTTATTCATGATCCTGTCTTCCCATTTGATCTTTGTCATGTAGCATGGCATTTGGTTTTCACAGCTCTTCAACAATTGTTCGACGTTTTTTGTGAAAAAACAACAATAATAATAATACTAACAATGATGATGATGATAATTAATGATGATGATGATAACAATAATGATACCATCAACAATGAAAATAACAACAATAATGATAATAAAAGCAATGATGATAATAAGGGTAATGATTTATGGAATTCACATAGCGCTGAATGCTGTAAAGCAAACAAATCAAAGTGCTCGCATTCACATCATTCACACTCATGTGACCATTCACAGATAGGATAGATGCTACAACAGGTTTTTAATTTATACACACACACACATGCACACACACACACACACACTCACACAGAGTCATACACACACAAGCACACACACACACTTAACACACACACAAGTACACACACACATATACACACACAAACACACACTCATACACACAAACACAGAAACACACACAAAGTGACACACTTTGGCATGGTGACAGTGATGGAGATGTCTGTTGAAAGTAGGAACATATATGAGGTGTACCATGGGGGAAGATCTTATGTAGAAAACAAGTGTGTCTTGAGGCTGGATTTGAAACTGTCATACGTAGGCTTTCGGCGAAGATTGGGAGATCATTCCAGGCATAGAGCAAGAACAACGGCCAACGGTGGATTGTTTGAATCTGGATGTTATTATTTATTTATTCTTTTATTTCAAGGATAATGGAGTAAGCACTCGTGTGCTTTTTTTAAATCCCGTCCTCGTGTGAATGCAGTTTTGTCAATTTTGTCATCCGTTCCCACCGGCACACAATGGCCTACTCTTCCGAAAAGCGGAAACAGGTTTTAACGTGTGCGCAAGATTTCTGCGTGCGTTCACACACATGGCCTTGGTTTACAGTCTCATTCAATGAACTTTTGGGGAGAGCAGAGTCTGCACTGATGTTAACTCCAGGGGAAAAATCCCCTTGAACGGGATTCAAACTCGGGTCAGCAGATCACGAGTGCATCATGCTAACCACTAGGCTATCCCGTACCCAAGGCATCTGCAGCTGAACAAAAGGGATGAGATGGTATGTACAGGTGAAGACAGTTACAGAGATAGGAGGATGCAGCTTTGTGGAGACAACCTTTCTGTTGAAAGTTTACGGGTTAAATAAATAAAAATCATAGCTAATTCAAATTGGCCCGGGCCAAAAGCTTTGTCAGATACTGCTGCAAGCAAATTGCTAAGGCTTAGACTAAAATGTTATGCTTCGAAATGTTATAATAATTATAATAATCAAGTATGGAATTTATATAGCACTGAATCTTGTTAAAAGCAACAAATCAAACCTCAATTTGATGTTGTGTTGAGGATACTGATAGCATCATAAAGCTTTTTCTAATTAGTCCCGTGTGTGCAGTTTTGTAAATTTTCGTATCTTTCCCACGACCACAAGACCTACTCTTTCGAAAGTGGAAAGGATTTAACGTGTGCGCAGATGTTCTGCTGCGTTCGCACGGGGCTTCGGTTATAGTCTCATTGAAGACTTTGCAATTATGTCGGCCTTTTATACTCATGGCAAGCTTATCGCAGAAGAACCTGTACTCTCCATTACAAACTAAAAACAATCATCTGACTTCAATCGGCTCCTTAATCATAGGGACAGGCGCTCTGGTGGAGCACCCGCTTCTCAGCCAGGTTAAGCACGTCAAACTTCTTACAGTTGGAGGAGTGACCGTTTGCGACCTGCTCGTAAGTCCCAGTTCACCAATATATGGGTACTGTCCTCTTTAGGGTCAGGGAGGTAAGCAGCGAGGGAGGGAGAGGGCGCGCCTCATATGCTGGCCTGAGAAGTGAGGTCTCTGCACTGTCCTGACCTTATAGGGTATGTGACCCTTACCTTTTATACGAGTTAGGGGGGGGGGGGGGGGGGGGGGGGGGGGGGGGGCGCATCCCGTTCCTCAGCTAGAGCTCTGAGGTTAACCAATGCTGAGATTTTTGCGACCAGTTTTTTCCCTCACCATTTAGGTAGCTGCATTCCGACTTATTATTTATTTATTTATTTATTCTTTTATATCGAGGATAATGGAATAAGCACTCGTGCGCTTTTTTACATCAGTCCGTGTGTATGCGGATTTGTAAATTTTGTCATCTGTTCCCACCGGCACAAAAACGGCCTACTCTTTCGAAAAGCGGAACAGGATTTAACGTGTGCGCAAGATGTTCTGCGTGCGCTCGCACACGGGGCCTCGGTTTATAATCTCATCCAAGGACTTTTGGGAATGAGGTATCTAAAAACAGCCACACACACACGCAAACTCTTTATCTTGTGCGTACTGTTCCAACTTGTACTTTTGTATCATTAAAACCTGTCCTTCCTGGAACTGCACTGAACCATGCGCTGCTGTACTTGCCAAAGTAACAAGCTCTGTTACTGTTACTGGTCCCGTAACCCGCCAGGGTCGTAGGGACGCTGCATGGTGGACGAACGAGCTCTGGAGGACGTTAAATCTGTCGCAAACATTTTGATTGTAAAGGACCTCCTACCCAATGAAGCGATGAACCATGACGGCAATGAAACGTTGAATGTGTTTAGCTTCTTCTGCTGGTTTTACAAAGGAAGGAATTCCACAGAAACAGGAAAAGGGAAATAAATCTGGTATACAGGACGTGCAGCATTGTTTCTGCTTCTGACAGCTACATCTTTTTTTCTTTAATCTCTAGATGCATTTTAAAGTAGCTTATTTTCAGTTTGGGGTTTGTGTGTGTGTGTGTGGGGGGGGGGGGGGGGTCGGGGGGTTAGAGGTAGGGGGGTTGTTCCTCGGCAAGAACTCTAAGGTTCACCAAAGGAGAGATTTTGCATATGCCACCGTTTTTTGCTCACCATGAAGGTAGCTGCATTCTGACTTGGGGAATTTTTCAGTTTTGAATCTACAGAAGAAGAAAAAAAAAGATTTCTGTTTAAATTTTACAGACCAAAAAAAATGAAAATCAAATGTGTACCTGTTCCACTCTCAAAGACACGGCCATCGGAATCATAGTAACGGGCACATACATGTTCTGGAAACCTCTGAAACAGAGAATACATTCATTCAGAACACTCTCTGAAACAGAGATGTGCATTCATTCAGAACACTCTGTGAAACAGAGATGTGCATTCATTCAGAACACTCTGTGAAACAGAGATGTGCATTCACTCAGAACACTCTCTGAAACAGAGATGTGCATTCACTCAGAACACTCTCTGAAACAGAGATGTGCATTCATTCAGAACACTCTCTGAAACAGAGATGTGCATTCACTCAGAACACTCTCTGAAACAGAGATGTGCATTCATTCAGAACACTCTCTGAAACAGAGATGTGCATTCATTCAGAACACTCTCTGAAACAGAGATGTGCATTCATTCAGAACACTTCCCCGTGGAGATGCCCGGGGCCTGTCAGTATAAATAGCATCTTCACCTTCTGGAAATTCTGTGCTAGGAATTCCCACTTTTCTATCCCTCTCTTTGTTTCTGCCTTGTTCCTTTTCTTCCTGTCACCTCCTTCTCGACTATTTTTTGCCTTCCTGGTCCATTCTTCTGCCTTTTTTCCAGAAAGGCTTAAAAGATAACAATTTTCTCCCATGCCGAAGTCAGATGTGCTGGGCCTGACTTGTCAGGCGCTTAACGGCAGTACAACGCATTTTCGCTCATATGACAGACAGCAATAGTTGCCATCTCGGCGTTTGATGATGAAGAAGATGAAGAATTCAGAGCACTCTCTGAAACAGATAAATGTATTCATTCAGAACACTCTCTGAAGCTTCCTCCTCTTCTTCTTTTTCCTTTTTTGTCATGTTTCTCCCAGGGGAGGTTTGACATTGATGAGCCCTCTCCATCTCTCTCTGTTTTGAGCTTCCTCCTTATTTATGCCCCTTTCTCTAAGATCATCTGCAATACAGGCAGCCCAGGTTTTGCTAGGTCTTCCCTTTGGTCTCTGAACACTCTCTGAAACTGAGATGTATATATTCATTTAGAATACTCTCTGAAACATCTCTCTCTCTCTCTCTCTCTCTCTCTCTCGATATATATATATATATATAATTTATCTATATATATATATATATATATATATATATATATATGTGTGTGTGTGTGTGTGTGTGTGTGTGTGTGTGTGTATTCAGAACACTCTCTGAAACAGAGATTCAATCATTCAAAACACTCTCTGAAACAGAAATGCATGTATACTGATTTAGGACACTCTTTGACACATAGATGTATGTTAATTTAAAACACTCTCTGAAACAGAAATGTCTATCCATTCCAAACACTCTCTGAAACAAGAGATTCAGTCATTCAGAACACTCTCTGAAACAAGAAATTCACTCATTCAGAACACTCTCTGAAACAAGAAATTCACTCATTCAGAACACTCTCTGAAACAAAGATACACAGATGTAGAACACTCTCTGAAACAGCGATTCGCTCACTCAGAACACTCTCTGAAACAAAGATGTGTAAACTTAAAGAGATGTACATAATTATCTTCATTCAAAATTCTCTCTGAAACAGAAAGTCATTCGTTCAGAACACCTCGATGCAAAACAAAACCAAAGAAAAACAAAAAAACAAAAAAAAGGACACAACAAAACTCTACACACACAAAACTTCAACCCCAAAGCGTTTTTTAAAAAAAAAAACACACCAACAACCCCACCCACACCCCCAACCTACACCCTATTCCCACAATTCTGACCCTTCTCGAGCTGTCAGATCCCGAGCACAAAGCACAACGCTCTAACCACCAGGCTATTCCCCACCCCCACCCCACCCCCATTCTCCCACCCCCATTCCCCCACCTCCCCCCACCACCCACCCACCATCACCCCCCCCCCCCCCCCCCCCCCCCCCCCCCAAACCTGAACAAGACCGTGGTGAAGAACAGCTACAGACCAGACCAGACCAGACCAGAACCAACAAACAAACAACCACACAGCACCACCTACATGCTCGTTGGGGTCGTTGACGATCTGCAGCACCGTCATCCAGTAGATGCTGTTCTCCATGTTCTTGGTGCCTCCTCCTCCTGCTGCTGCTGCTGCTGCCCCCCAGGCCTGGGCAGACGCCTCCAGGGCGGAGTCCACCTCA
>CM054167.1:1652541-1660041 GCA_028751875.1 Rapana venosa
TAAAGTACACGCCAAAGGCCTGTGTGTAAACACATGCAAAACATCTTGCGCACATGTTAAAATCTGTTCTGCCTTTAGGAAGAGTATGCCATTGTGATGGTGGGAACAGATGTCGAGATGACAAAATTTACAACACAACATGCGCACCAGGACCGGATATGTATTAAATCACATGGGTGCTTGTCCATTATCCTTGAAAAGAACACTTTTTATAAAAATGAATAGGTTTTTTTTAATGTAAACACACACACACATAGACTTTATACTGATACACTCATGCATCATGACACTGCATTGTACAGTGTGTGTGTGTGTATGTGTGTGTGTGTGGTGTGTGTGTGTGTGTGTGTGTGTGTGTGTGTGTGTTATATCACATCATATCATATATTACATCATATCCTTTTAAAAAAAATCATACTATATTATATTATAATATATTTATATCATATCACATGACATGACATGACATGACATTACATTATATTATATTACATATTATATTACATCATAATATATTATTTGTACTTATGTACATGTACACACTTCTCTCTGCTTTCTGCCTATCTGCCATATGCCTGCACCTCATCATTTCACTTCCCTGTCTAGTGTCTGACTTCCTTCCCCCTGTCATTATCTAACTACATTAAATAAATATAAAACACGTTTCACACACACACACATACACACTCTCTCTCTCTCTCTCTCTCTCTCTCGCTCTCTCGCTCTCTCTCTCTCTCTCTCTCTCTCTCTCTCTCTCTTTCTCTGAGTCTCTCTCTCTCTCTCTCTCTGTCTCTGTCTCTTTCTCTCACTCACACAGAATATACACAATAAAGATTACAGGTACGCTGTACACACAGACAGAGTGAGCATGTTGCCACAAGAGCAGCGCCATCCATTTCTCAAAAACATTTCCTGTAACTTGCATTATTATATTTGTTCACTACCACCCCCACCACCACCCCACCACTACCCCACCCCCCAAGAAAGTAGCTTTTTGCAACAACATTTTACTAGAAACAACTTTCTGGTTGCCATAGATAGATTCTTTTCAATGCACTAAATGTCAATTACACATCATCATCATCATCATCATCATCATAATAATAATGATGATGATGATGATGATGATGATGTATGGAATTTATATAGCGCTGAATCTTGTAAAGCAACAAATCAAAGCGCTCAGATGACTTTTTATTATTTTTTTATATATATATTGAGGATAATGGAATAAGCACTCATTTTCTTTTTTTTACATCCAGTCCCTGTGTGTATGCGGTTTTGTAAATTTTTTCATCTGTTCCCACCGGCACACAATGGCCTACTCTTACGAAAAGCGAAACAGGATTTAACGTGTGCGCAAGATGTTCTGCATGCGTTTGCACACAGGGCCTCGGTTTATAGTCTCATCCGAAGGACTCCTGTTTTCTGTCTCATCCAAGAAAGGTGAGCACCTAGACCGCTACTCCGGGTGTAATGGAATGAGGGGGAAGAGCTCCAGCTCAAACTAGGGATCGAACCCACAACTTCTTGCTTTTTCTAGGAAGGAAGCCATGCTACCTCCTGACCACCTGTCTCTATACCTTCAATGTGCCCACAACTAAGACCCCACCTGGAAAAGTCAAGAGTGCTCAGCAACACTGCCCCAACAACTCGCATCGCATTCCATTCGGATGAGACTATTTAACCGAGGTCCTGTGTGCGAACACATGCAGAACATCTTGAACACAAGTTAAAACCTGCGCTCCACATTTCAGAAGAGTAGGCCATTGTGTACCGGTAGGAACGGACGACAAAATGTACAGAAACTGCATACACACGGGGACTGGATGGGTTTTTTTTAAAAGGACATGAGTGGTCATTCCAGTATCCTTGAAATAAAAGATTAAATTATAAATAAATTACATGAATAAATAAATTTATAAATCAATATAAACAACTCAATGAATAAAAACAGAAGCCAAGGAGACAGGATTTTTTCATATTCAGGATTCTGAGCAGAGACAAAATATAATTTAACATAAAAGTGTGTACTGTGTTGTACTATATATATATATATACCAATCTAAAATCCTGTGACCACAGATTTCTCTGCATGAAATTTGGGCTTGCTCTGATCTCCCTGGGGAGAGTGTGTCACCACAAGGGCAGAGCCAACTTTTTTATTTTTGTTTTCTCTCTCTTTTCCTCTGTGTCTCGCTGTTGTTGTGTGTGTGTGTGTGTGTGTGTGTGTCACTGTGTGTGAATGTGTACGTGTGTGTGTGACACTGTGTGTTTGTGTGGGTGTGTGTGTGCGTGTATGTTATTTTTATCTTTTATTTTATTTATTCTTTTATATCGAGGATAATGAAATAAGCACTCATGTGTGTGTGTGTGTGTGTGTGTGTGTGTGTGTGTGTGTGTGTGTGTGTGTGTGTGTGTGTGTGTGTGTGTGTGTCACTGTGTGCGAATGTGTGTGTGCGTGACACTGTATGTGTTTGTGTGTGTGAATGTGTGTGTGTCAGTGTGTTTGTGTGTGTGAATATGTGTATGTGTCTGTGTGTGTGACACTGTGTGTGTGTTTGTGTGTGTGACTGTGTGTGTGACTGTTTTGTTTTGTTTTGTTTGTTTAATGTCCATTCACTACTTGGTGATAAGGACACACCCGCATTCAAACCAATTTCTCTCTCTCTCTCTCTCTCTCTCTCTCTCTCTCTCTCTCTCTCTCTCTCTGTGACTGTGTGTCTGTGTGCGTGCACATGTGTGTGTGCGTGAGTGTGTGTGCATGCATGTGTGTGCTTGCATGTATGTGTGTGTCACTGTGTGTGTGAAGTGAACACACATGATTGTATCAGTGCTGACACTGCAGTTATACATGAGTCCATCACACCAGTCCACACTGTGCTAGTTCAATTAACTAAGCATTAGTATCGCTATCACACTATTACTCACTGATAAGGACCTCACTTTTCAAGTCACCAGTACACCTTGAATTTATTATCTAGGTCAAACCAGGTGAGGAAAGGAGAATGCTATAAAGTATAACATTACCTAGCCAATGCAACTAATGTTTTCTGTCAATATTGATAGTATGGTTTCTTTTAAAACAACACTGTCAACAATATTTATATGAATAATTGATCAATGTAACCATCATCATACCACTAACTACTTCTACCACTCATACTAAGTACTGTTATGTGCACACACACATGCACACACGCACACGCATACATGCAAGCACACACACACATGCACACACGCACTCACGCACACCACACACACACACACACACGGTCACAAGCATTCGCAGGCATGTGCGCACACACACACACACACACACACACACACAGGTACCTGAAGTGTAGAAAACTGGTTCATTAAATTATTATCAAGACGAACATTCACACTGACCAAATCAAGAAGTGCCGGTTCCATTTAAACCAACTAAAAAAACCAGAGTACTTGTCTTAAACTCTAAAATGAACAAAAAGTCACTGACACACCAGTATGAAACATTGAAAGATCTGTGGAGAGTTATTAATGTGTGTGTTGTTGTTATGATGATGATGATGATGATGATGATGATGATTATTATCATTATCATTATTATTATTATTATTATAAATATTATTATCTTATTTCGAGGATAATGGAATAAGCACTCATGTGCTTTTTTACATCCAGTCCCCGAGTGTATGCAGTTTTGTCAATTTTGTCATCCGTTCCCACCAACACACAATGTGTGTGTGTGTGCATGTGTGCGTGCATGCATGCATGTGTGTGTGTGTGTGTGTGTGTGTGTGTGTGTGTGTGTGTGTGTGTGTGTGTGTGGTGTGTGTGTGTGTGTGTGTGTGTGTGTGTGTGAGTGTCACTGTGTGTATGTGTCACTGTCAGAGAGAGAGAGCATGCATCCACACAGGGGTAAACTGTGTGATAGCAGGAGTGGGGGTGATTGGGTGAATAAATAATGGATATAAATACCTGTAGGCATGTGCATGTACGTGTGTGTGTGTGTCTGTTCGTTCTTTAGATATGTATATGTGTGTGACTGTGTGTGTGACTCTGTGTGTCTGTGTGTGTGTGTGCAAATGCACACCATAGAATAGCATGGAATTTGTGCCACCTTTCAAATTAAATGATAATTGATATGTATATATATATATATATATATATATATATATATATATATATATATATATATATATGCATTCTCACAATGCTGAGCAATCTGTCAACCCCTTTCATACTGCCCACGGTATGGCCAAAGGAGATTCAGTCTCGTAAACACCAACAGCGCTGATCCGAATGCAATGGTGCTATAGTATAGATCTTTATGAATTTCATACATATGTACTATTATTATTATTATTATTATCATTATTATTAGCATCATCATTAGGCCTATCATCATCATAATCATCATTATTATTATCATTATTATTATCATTATCATTATTATCAATGCAAATGCACAGGCAGCTGCAACTTTTGTTAGCAAGTTATTTAAAGTAAAATGCACATAATACCACAGTACACTCAAAAGAAAATGTAAAAACAACATAACTATTATATGTAAATTTATAACTCACTGTCAAATGTAAACTTATGTGTTTGCTGTTGTAAATGATAATTCCTAAAACATTGTCAAATATAAACTGACATTTTTCCTTATGTACATGTAAACACACACACACACACACACACTATCAAATGTAAACTGATGGGGATTTTTTTTTTGCAGATCTAGATCTTTTGCATCTGCCACAGTACCAACAAATCTGTCACAGATCTGAATTAAAAGCAGTCATAAATTGGTTTGACACACACAAAACTTTGAACAAATTAATCACAAAAAAATGAAAAATACAAAACAAAACAACAGCAACAATATTCTCGTCAAGAAATGGTGTCAACACCAAACAAAACCACAAAACTGACAAATCTTGTTAACTTCACAAGCCTGTAGCCTTAACAGGAAGCTGTTTTACTAGTAACAGGGGGACATGTCACTTTTGTAAGCATCCAACCAGTTTTTGATCGACCTGGCAGGCGCTAACCCATCATTAACAACAACGTATCACAGCTGTGACACATGTGTTGAAAGCCAAGCCATGAAAAAGCGAACGACAGCTGGTCAGAGCAGTTGTCGCCCGTTCCACCAACACCAGACACCACTGTGCTCGCTAGGCTAGGCCCAGTGCCTTTCGGTTTCAAATGGAGACAAGAGAGCGATGACTTCTCTTTGTTCCAGTCAACCTGTTCTCTCGTAGTTACAGATCGAATTTCAATAAATATTCCATTAAAATTTACCATTTTGTCGTGTAGCGTTCTAACAAGCAGATCGTGACGTGAAAGTAGGAAGTATAGTGAAATTTTGTGCCTGAAAACGACATTGAACAAGTGGTCTGCAGTGACAGACGAGAGGCGTTATCGATCGAAACAGTGGTTGTTCTGCGGTCGATGGGAAAAATTTGGGGCAAAATACAAAGGCACTCACCTTTCCTGCGACTCTGCCGAGTCTAAGAATGCCTACTTTGAATGGAATAGACATGAGTTTGGGACAAAAGAGCCCTTCCACTCGCCAAAGTGCGGCCAAACCATCCAAACTGCAAGCCGGTGTTTGCTTTGCTTTGTTATCAAGCTTCCACCACACGTGGGAAATGAGGCCCGGAATGGACCAATCACATTGAAGGAGACAACTGTTCCGCAAAAGGCCAAAGGTTATATTTACATCACTTATCGCTAGACGCCCAGTGCATTCATGTACACGCCAAAGTGTTGACCTGAATGGAATGCGATGTGCGTTGTTCTGTTGTTTCCGATCTTAAGGACAAAACTAAAGAAAACTGACAAAGAAAGAAAGCCGTATCAGATGCAGAAATATGCAGTTCTGTTAGAACTCGGAGCAACAAAACTGATAGAAGGACAAAGAAGCTGTAACTGTGTTGTTTTGTATTCATTATAATTAGTGTTTCTTGTTGTGTTGCATCCATTTTATCATATTGTATCGTATATCGCTTTTAGGAACGGCAGAATGTTGTGTTATATTTAGACTGCCATCCCCGAGTCCGAAAACGTGACCGGCGTTGTCAATCGTCACTGGTCAAAACAGAGTCACAAGGTTCACATCAGCTTGTGTGTGTGTGTGTGCGTGTGCGTGCGGTGTGTGTGTGTGTGTGTTAAAGTCAAGTCAAAGTCAAAATTTTATTTCCAGATGGTACATTGAATAAGCAATGCATTTGCTTTTTTTCATCAAGCCATCTATCTAAGAACAAATTTCTTAATGATTATACTGAAATACTACATTATTGCATCCTTTATCATTGAATTAAACCAGTAAAAAAAGCAAAATGTGTGTGTGTGTGTGTGCGTGCGTGTGCGTGCGTGCGCGTGTGTGTGTGTGTGTGTGTGTGTGTGTGTGTGTGTGTGTGTGTGTGTAATAAAGAGTAATAACAAGGGAAATACACAAGTAGTATTCTTAACATAAACAGATCAAGAACAACATTTTAAAAACAATAGAAAAAGAAGGGGAAAAAGGAAAAGAAATTCAAACAGAACTATAACTACAATAAATGCCCTATAGGACTTAACAATAAACCTTTAGCAATGTCAAACGTTAGCTTTACATTGTTCAAACTTCGTCAATGGTATTCTCAGAAAAGGCAGGGAGATAAGTTTTTAAATTCTCACATTCAAGTATGATATGGGTATTTGAAATATATTCACCACATAAGCATTTAACATCCTTGCTGAATTTTGTTGTGAATGCATTTAATCTTATCCTGAAAAACAATGCCTTGAGTTGTCTTTCTTTGACAGCATTTGTATGAATCTCTAAGTGATCAATGCATTCAAGTGTGTGTGCGTGTGTGTGTGTGTGTGTGTGTGTACGCCGTTCACATCATCTGTGGGTGTGGGTGAGTGGGTGGGTGGGTGTGGGTGGGTGTTAGCTGTGTGTGTGTGTGTGTGTGTGTGTGTGTGTGTGCAACGTTCACATCAGCTCTGCGTGTGTGTGTGCGCACGTGCATGCGCGCGCGCATTTATTTTCGTTCCTCGGCTAGATCTCCGGCGTTAACCTATGATGAGAGTTTTGCCTATGCAGCGGTTTTTGTCCACCATGAAGGTAGCCACATTCCGACTTTGGGGATGTATGCTGGCTATGTTGTGAATTACGGGATCTTATACGTACATATCTGATCTTCTGCATGTGTATAATATGCAAGAAGGGAATTAAGGCACTGGCAGGTCTGCACTTGAAGATGACCTCGGAGGCAGTAAAATTCCCACCCTTATTTAATTCACTAGATGACGCCGAGATTCGAACCAGGACTTTATGGACCCATGGGTTTGAAGTCTTAACCACTTGGCTATAGCGTTCGTCATATGTATGTATGTATGTATGTATGTATGTATGTATGTATGTATGTATGTATGTATGTATGTATGTATGCATGCATGCATGTATGTATGTATGTATGTATGTATGTATGTATGTATGTATGTATGTATGTATGTATG
>CM054167.1:1665041-1667541 GCA_028751875.1 Rapana venosa
TGCTGGAGGCCTGTAGACTGACGTCCTATGTGCGGCCCTAGGTGCTCTGGGTTGTTAGGAATGACATGGGTCCCCTGTCACTGTGTTATCACCTTGTGTCCAGAAGAACTCATGGGGATGTGACTGTGAGGAGGCCCAGCCATTTTCCATTTGACCAGTGTCGCTGGCTGGTGTGGGAAGCAGAGGTTTGGGTATGAGGTATAAGTTGTTGGTAATGACCGCTATACCACAGGCACTTGGATGAAAGCAGTGCAGGTATCTGTAGAGGGACTTCCTGGGTGCTCCACTTTCAGTCTGAAAAGAGGAGGTATGGTAGATTTTTTTTAAAAATCACCCCTTGTTGAGTGTTGACTTTGGAGAGATTGGCGTTGGAATCCCTCACAGATCTGTAGGCATGGTGTGGGTCATAAGGAGGGAGGATGGTAGAGGCTTTTAGGTTAGATAATAACAATAATACATGCAATTTATATAGTACTATATCTTGCACACACAAAACCCAAATCAAAGCGCTTTTTATTCATCCTACTCATTCACATGCAGCCAGTTTCAATTAATAGGGTTGGGTTTTTTTACAAATTCAAATGTATACACACACGCTTGCACGCACGCACACACACATTTTATGATTTTGCTACCAAAAAGTACCAAAGAATACAGACTGGAACCATATTTAATAAACTATGAAAACAAAACCCATAAGAAGACATAATGTAAATTTCGCACAAGCTGTCACAATTTAATGATAGAGAAAGGGAGGCACTAAAGTATATCCAAAGAGGACAGATAATGTAGATACGGTAACAAAATAGAAGATGAATTTCATTTAATCAATGACCGTATTTTATATGACGAACTCAGAAATAATTTGTTATTAAAAATCAAAACGAAAGACAAAGAACGCAAAAACTGTGTACATAAATTAAGTGACATAATCACAGTTGATATATATCAAGCAGATATCATCAGATATGTGTATGAGTGTTTTGAAAGAGAGAAAAAGAGAAGTAAAATACAACATGTTTTTAGTGTACATCACTTTTAGCCAAAATAGATAATAATTATAGTTGATGTTTTTGTTGTGTCAAATAAGTCTACATGATTTAAATGGCAATAAAATATTCTGAATCTCTTCTGAATCTGAATCACATAAAGGTTGGCCAAGGGGAAAGCCTGGCGTAGTCCTCTGACCACACGTTGCCATGTTGGGCAATCAACTGGGCAGGCCACTTTGTTAGCAGCTGTTGATGCCAACATGGAAGGTGACCTGTTTGACGTGTGGAAAAGGGAAGGGGGGGAGAGGAGGGACAGCTATTTCAGCAGGTGTTTGACCATCAGGCCTGGCACTGACAGGTGTGTTGCTGGTCTGCCACAGGGAGGGGCTCTGTCTCCCACTGCACATAAGACTAGAGTCACTGATCAGTCACTCTTGGCTGACAGTGGGGACTGACTTTCTCATTAGTGCATCTAAAGGTGCATCTAATAAAGTTGGGGCAGGGGATGGTGGAGGGGGTGTTTCGGAGTTGAGGGTAGGAGCTGACTATTTTGCCAGTTTATCAGATGGTGGTGAGGAAGGTGGGGGGGATGGAGGGGGTGGTTTGGGGCTGGAAATTTGGTCAGGGTCTAGGGGTGAAAACCGATTATTATTTGGGCGAATTGTGGTCCTTTCTTCTTCTAGTGGAGTGTCAGAAATGTCGGACAGGGAGTCACTTAGGGGAATTCTGGAGGAGGTTGTTAGTTTGGTGGTGGTGGGAGCCTTTGGAGTGGAGGTGGCTGAAAGAGTTTTGGAGGGTGATGTCAGGAATGATGTATTAGTAGGAGGTAGTGCTTTCTTTAATTTGCTGATTTCTTTATCTTCTTTCTTCTTCTTTCTTTCATCTGCCGCTGGTGCCCTTCGGCGTCGCGGGGAGACATAGACGTCTGTCTGCAGCAAGGCGGGAGGCTTGATGTAGTGACAGGTCATGGGCTCGCAGGGTGTCAGCCACGGAGTCGCTCCATCGTCTCCTTGGTCTACCTCTGGCTTTCCAGCCATTGTGTTTGGTGGTGTATGCCCGTAGGGCTGGTTGGTTGGGCGGCATTCTAGTGAGGTGACCAAACCACCTGATCCTTTGTTGTTTGATATGCTGATTTCTTTATTGATGTGGTTTTGCCAGTCGCTGAGAGCAGAGAGGCTTTTGGCTTGACTGTCGACCATTGTCTGCAGTTGGGTGTTTTGCTGAGTAAGGTCAGCAATGGTCGACTTGAGTGCTTGTTCTGTGGCTTTTATGTGGTTTTTTGTTTGGACTGTGCTGTCCTTAACTGCCACTGGCTGTTTTCTCTATTTGTTGGTGCAAGTGTTTGTTCTCTGTAAGGTGTCAACTTGTGCTTTGAGGGCATCGATGGTAGAGATGGCTGTGGAGAGTTGGCAATGAAGACGTGTGATTGTTGGCGTTGTTGTCAATCTGGAAGAAGAAGAAGAAGAAGAAGAAGAAGAATACATGGAATTTATACAGCGCTATATCTT
>CM054167.1:1680041-1702541 GCA_028751875.1 Rapana venosa
CGAACACACCTGACTGCACTGTTTATGTATAATGGATAGCGTCCTACTTCTCCATAAACAAATTTGTTTGGTACATTGAGTGATAAATTATATTTAGAAAACGTTTACAGGCAAAGGTGTGTATCTTTTCAATGTTTTTTCAGTCTATGGAGTCCCCAAATCTCAGAACAATACAAGAGAATTGGCAGTACCTGTGCATCAAAAATTCAACAACAACAAAAATATTTAGAAATGTCGTTTAACTTTGATATGTTTCACACATTCAATACATGCGCGTCTTCCTTTCACTGCAAGAGAGAGAGAGAGAGAGAGAGAGAGAGAGAGAGAGAGAGAGAGAGAGAGAGAGAGAGAGAGAGAGAGAGAGAGTAAGGAGAGAGAGAGAGAGAGAGAGAGTAATTCAGAGAGAGAGAGAGAGAGAGAGGAGAGAGAGAGAGAGAGAGAGAGATGAGAGTAATTCAGAGAGAGAGAGAGAGAGTAATTCAGGAGAGAGAGAGAGAGAGAGAGAGAGAGAGAGAGAGAGAGAAGAGAGAGAGAGAGAGAGGAGAGAGAGAGAGAGAGTCATTCAGACTCGTCCATTAAAAAAAAAAAAGCGTTAAACCTACTGACTGGGTAAAGCCAAACAGCTGTGCCAGCCCCAGTATATAAATGTAATGTAAACCATCACAGCTTCAAAGCCGGGAAAAGTCATTATTTCTGTCTACCGCTCCTGCTGCTGCCCAGGCCTTAGATCCTCCAACACAGTCTGACAGGCTCCTATAGCTCACCATTTGAGGGACTCGCTAACGTGTTCAGGTCAGTCTTTTTTTCTCTATTATTATTATCACTCGTGGATCTGCTGGGCTGGTCAGTGGGGGCCCACACTGCTTTGGCAGTGTATAGACTCCCAAGGGGACGGGATAGCTCAGTGGTCGGAGCACTCGCTTTCCCCCAGCCAAGTTAAGCAGCGTTAGCGTGGTTACCACTTGGATGGGTGACCGTTTGCGCGCCTTGGCTTCAGTACAGTTCCCCCAGTTCACCCAGTTGTAAATGGGTACCTGCTCTCTTTAGGGTCAGGGAAGGTAAAGCAGCGAGGGAGAGGAGGAGATGGGCGCCGCCCTCAATATGCTGGCCCTTGGAGAAGTGAGGTTTCTGATGCCTCGCTCCCCTACCTTATAGGTTATGGGACACTTTTACTTAGACTCCCAAATCCTACTCCTACTTCGTCGGTAATGCCTGCATCCCCCCCCTTCCCTGAAGTTCATAAGAATAATTCTTAAACTTCTCAACAACAACAACAACAACAAAAGAATTATTCTTTAACTTGGAAATTCTATTCCCATTAAAATTGTTTATGGAGAAATTAATGGAATAGTTCCCCGTGGAAATGACAGCAGAAGTAAGGATGCCACGTTACTGGTTTTAAAGCTTGTTGATATAATAATAATAATAATATATGGAATTTATAAAGCGCTGAATCTTGTAAAAAACAAACAAATCGAAGCGCTTGCACTCAATCATTTACAGGCATGCAACTCTCCTTAAACATAATGAACAACAGATTCAAATCCATGCGCGCGCACGTACGCACGCACACGCACGCACACACACACACACACACTTTTCTTTTATTCATAACCTGCTGCATGATACGGTATGGTGTCACCAGCACCTGCAAATCTTCTAACTTAACTACAGTAGAAGGTACAGTAAACGGACCTGGTATAATCATGGCAGAATCAGTTCGAACTCCATGTTACACCTGTGTGGCTTAAAGCCAAAGTCACATCAATTCGTAAGATCAGTATTTACAACAATAGTACTCTAATGTACATAAGGATATCTTCCTTAATTATGGACTATGTAAAACATGTTTTTGCTTTAAAGATTACCTGTATATCTTCCCTTGAAATTTATCACGAACTTTTATTCAAGTTCGAACATCAAACCACAGACTTCCCATCTAAACAGGAAAAATAACAAAACACTCCCAGAGCAGAGAGAATCAGTGATAAATGGGGCTTCAGCAAGCTAGGTCATGAATTTCATAATTTGTTCCAAAGTGAGTTCTGAGTGCCCATGCATTTAAACATTTTTTTTGGACTGATTGTTCTTTTTTGTATGGTTACTGTTTCGATATTCCTGTCCATAATGTTTCATCTTTTTTTCCCTGTCATACGATGGCTCTTCTATTTGGCCAGTCTGTGTTGCTGTGTCTTACGGATTTCAGATTCTGCAGGGTGGGGAGATGTGCAGGTTTCCACTTGCATTTCACTACATTATAATTATGCACCCCCCCAAAGACTGTTCAAGAAGTTACGGGAGGTCTTGCCCAGTACAAGCAAGTCAAGTACATAGGGGGTGATGATACAAGACTAGCTCTCTGGATCAGATGGTTGGGTCACCAGGATAAAACAAATCCCAAAACGGATCATCTATTACCATAAAATGTAAACAGATCGTGTTCTGTTTCGAATGAATTGCTGGCATCCTATATCCAGTCCGGGCAAAGTTTGAAACTTTTGGTCCAGGTGTCACACCAGCGTATGTGCCTTGCCTATAATAACATATGTCACTGAACCACACAGCCACCTTTTACTTTTTTTGCCCTTTTCAAACGTTTCGAGCAGCAGTTAATCTTGTTCATACTGAGAGGTCGGGAAGAACTTGTTTGAACGGTCTCCGTGGAAATGCCCGGGAAGGGGGGCATCTGTTAGTATAAATAGTATCCCCACCTTCTGGAAATTCTGTGCTAGAAATTCCCTCTTGTCCATCCCTCTCTTTCTTTCTGCTTTGTTCCTTTTTCTTCCTGTCACCTCCTTCTTGTCTGTTTTCTGTCTTCATTGGTCCATTCTCCTTCCCTTTTGTTCCAGAAAGACTTGGTGCTGGGCCTGACTTGTCACGCGTTGAACGCAGCGCCACACATTTTCGCTAATATGACAGACCACAGTAGTTGCTGTCTCAACCTTGGATGAAGAAGAAGAAGAAGAACCATGGGTGTAGATTATAAGGCTGAAAAAGGATAGTATGTCTGCAGCTTAAGGCCTTTTCACATGACAAATCCGAACAAACACAAGCTAGAACAGTGGGTCTGTTTGAACCCTAAGGTTGAACAGGCTCTAGTGTCAGTGTTATAGTGTGCACTTTGCACACAAGAACTTTTGAATAGAACACCCCCCCCTCCCCCCTTCCCTTCCCCTTTCTCTTGTAGAGGGGACTTGTTCACTTGGTTAGACTTCATGATTTGCTGCTGGTGGTTCTAAAGACAATGACATTCTTTTATTTCGAGGATAATAAGCACCCATGTGCTTTTTTTTAACATGCAGATATGATGTGATATGATATTGATATATATATATATATATATATATATATATATATATATATATATATATTATATATATTATTATCCCTCTCTCTTTACCTCTCTCTCTGTCTCTTTCTCCCTCCCCCCCCCCCTCTCTCTCTCTCTCCCTTTATCTATCTCTCTCTGTCTCTCTTTCTCCCTCCGCTCTCTCTCTCTCTCTCTCTCTCTCTCTCTCTCTCTTCTCTCTCTCTCTCTCTCTCTCTCTCTCTCTCTCTCTCTCACTTCCGAAGTTGTGGGACGGGATAGCCTAGTGGTTAGAACATTGCGCTAGCAATCTGAAGACCCGGGTTCGATTCCCGTTCAAGGGGGGGATATTTTCCCCTGGAGTTAACATCAGTGCAGACTCCACTCTCCCTCCTCAAAAGTCCTTCGGATGAGACTATAAAACCAAGGCCTGTGTGCGCGAACGCACGCAGAACATCTTGCGCACACGTTAAATCCTGTTCCGCTTTTCGTAAGAGTAGGCCATTGCGTGCCGGTGGGAACAGATGACAGAATGTACAAAACCGCATACACACTGGGACTTGATGTATGTAAAAAAAAAAAGCACATAAGTGGTTATTCCATTATCCTCGATATAAAAGAATATTTTTTTAAAAAGTGTACGGTTCCAGGTCCAGTGGTTCACCTTCCCTGAATTCCAACCATCACCACCATCACCACCACCACACACAGTCAGTCACCTGGCGTCCAACGATGGACTCTGCCGCCTTCATAGAGCACGGCACGCAACTGCTGCATTACGTCACTTCCTATCTGGACAACATCCGGGACAGACAGGTGTTCCCCAGCGTGGAGCCGGGCTACCTCGGTCAGCTGATTGAGGACAGGGCCCCGGAACACCCCCAGGCCTGGGAAGAGGTTTTCCAGGACATTGACAAGGTCATCATGCCCGGGGTCAGTCTTTTGGCCTGTGTGTGTGTGTGTGTGTTTGGCGTGGTGTGTCGTGTTGAGTTAGGTGTGTGTGTGTGTGTGTGTGTGTGTGTGTGTGTGTGTGTGTGTGTGTGTGTGTGTGTGTGTGTGTGTGTGTGTGTGTGTGTGTGTGTGTGTGTGTGTGTGTGTGTTTGGTGTGGTGTCTGGTGTGTGGTGTTGAGTTTAGGCGTCAACAGTGTGGTGTGGTTGTTTTGTGGGTGGGTGTTGGGGAGGGGTGTGTGGTTGTGTGTGTGTGTGTGGGGGGGAAGGGGGGTATGTCGAGGGGGGGCTGTATATGGGGAGGGGTGTCTGTGGGGGGTGGGGGGTTAAGTCAAACTTATTTTCAGCTGGTACATGAAATAAGCAATGCAGTTGGGTTTTCGTTTTTTATCAAACCATCTATCTGAAAAAAAAATGATAAATAGATTTCTCTGTGAGAGAGAGGGAAGAGAGAGAGAGAGAGAGGAGAGAGAGAGAGAGAGAGAGGAGAGAGAGAGAGAGAGAGAGAGAGAGAGAGAGAGAGAGATAGCAGAACAGAACAGAACAGAACATCGTTTATTGCCATGAAAGGTTAGAATGATTATAGACACAAGTAAACAATTGTGTGTGTGCTTGTGTTTGTGTGCACGCGTGTGCGTGTGCGTGCGTGTGTTTGATTCATAGAGCGCACAGAAATGTCTCCACCCATAATCTTGACTAGAAGTGCTATAACTGTCAGGTTCAGTGAATATTTTTTGTTGAGTGTTACAAGAAAATCTCTGTACTTTAAGTTTTAGGAAGCTGCATAGTAGGTACGGAAGTTATTTCTGTATCTACAAGCATACCGCAGAGGTGGTATTCTTCATTGCAGGTCTCTTAAGCAGTTTATGCAGTTGGCCAAGAAATGTTGGTATACCATGAAACGTTATCGCCGGGTATTGACACACAAAGGTATTCAGTTTATTATCAAGAATGGGTTGAGTACACATTGATATTGAATAGTGGATTGGATTGAATACGACTCTCAGCCGCGGCAGATTTCTCTGTATGAAATTTAGACAGTTCTCTTTGAGGATAGTGCGCCGCCACAAGAGCAGTGCTACCCAGTAAACAAAAACCACCAAAAACACCCGTGCCATCTGTATACGTATGTGTTCTCCTATATGAGATGGAATTTTCTCCTGGAATTAACATCAGTACTGACTCTGCTTCCTCCCGAAAATCCTTCGAATTAGACAACAAACCGAGGCCCAGTGTGCAAACGCACGCAGAACATCTTGCGCACACGTTAAAACCCGTTTCGCCTTTCGGAAGAGTAGGCTATTGCGTGCCTGTAGGAGCGGGCGACAGACAACATGTAATAACAAAGCACGTGCACACTGGTGTGGTGTTTAGTATTGTAATTGCCCTTCATGGGATGATTAAAGTGTTTTTGACTTGACTTGACTTGACTTGACTTGACTTGACATCATCCCCAGATTTGGGATGTGGCTACCTCCGTTACTGGTGGCCAAAAACTGTAGCATACGCAAAATGTTGCCATTATTGAACTTCGGAGCTCTTGCCAAGGAACGAAAAAAGTATGTCATTGTATTAAAACAACCAAACAAACAAGAATACAAACAAATAAGAATGTACTGCTCCAATACTTTCAGTATATCAGTAGGCTTCTTTTGTCTAAGGGAGACAATGGCTGCTGCGCCTTCTCTGGCCACACCACTCTTGTTTGGAGCAACGTCTGGAGTAGTGGCTCAGCAGGACAGACCGATCCGTGCATGGCAGTCTCTGCCACAGTTGGTTGTTGCAGACAAAATTGGTCATTGGATGGACGGCTTGGTTTTGCTACTGTCTATATCCTTCGTGCGGCACCAACGTTTACTATGATATAATAATCCACAGAAAGCACTCTTTACTTCACACTAGGGGCATTTTTGCACCAGATGTCAGGCATCAGACATCCTGAATGGTATTTCAGAAATATTTGGGTATTTCAAAAATGTTCAGTGAAAGATGATGTGGGGCTTTTTTTAAGGAAAGAGGGGAAAATAAATAGAAAAAAAATCCACTGACATTTTTTTTTGGGGGAGAGGGGCTATGAAGAGAAGATAAGGGAAGTACTCACACAACTCTAAAGGCAAGAAAGAGGAGAAACTAAAAGATTGGTGCTCTGTGATTTGCATACAACCGTGGGGGGAGGGGTGAGGAGGGGAAGAGGGGAAAGAGGTAGAGGTAGAACGAGGAAGAACTGCATGATTGATGTACAAGTCATTGAAAACCACGGCCCACATCCCCTTCCCATCTCCTATCCCTTTTGACCTCTCTGTTGCCCTGAACCATTCTTTCAAAGGGAACATGTTGGTCCCTAAAGTAGTGGCCCTGCTCACTGTCATTTTTTGGGGGGCTGCCTCATCTTCTGTGACGTCCCTCGCCCTGCTCTTCCCACGCCGCTCATTCCAATCTCCCCGCCGCAGCAATACCCAGATTTGTTATGTCTCATCCTCAGGGTCGGAAGTTCACAGGGAGCCCATCACTATCAGGCCGCCGTGGGCCCACCAGCCAGAGGGGCCCTGCACTGCTGCTGGGTCACTTTGGTGGTGTTGTGTGGTGTCTGTTCTGAGCTAACATACGCAGGACACCACTTACTAAGCCCCCTACTAACGACAGTATTAGCTCAGTGCCGGAGCCAGACTGAGTGAGTTGCCCACCCGAGGTGGCAACCACCACAACGTCCCTCCAACGACCGTCCCCCGCAAACCCCCAACCCCAAAGGCTAGAGAGAGAGATACAGACACCTGCAGTGTTGGTCAGGTAATTTGAGCAACACTCTCAAACTCGCATCCGTTAAGTGGATGAAGCTCGACTGTGTGGTCCCAGTCTTCCAATGAGCCCACAGCACACTCACTCTGGATAGGAGCCGGCCGGAGTCCGAAAAATCCCTATGACTCTTATGGGAATCGAACCCACGACCTTCCAGTCCGTAACCCAAGGCGCTAACCACTGCGCCAGGGCGGCTGGCTGCTCACTGTAATTATACCATGCGGAATGAACTGTGTGGCATACAGGTCGCGCACTACCAGTCCCCGAAACGATTCAGCCGATGGACCCTCGCCTCGTCCTATGCCGCCATGTTGGGCAGCATTCTGACTGACGCCATTGGCTGCCTAGGACCCACGTGGGTGAGTCACGTGACAGCACCACTTGGAGCTGCTGTTGTTTCACCATTCATCATAGACATATGAGGAGGGAGGACAGAGGGACCAGACACTATGGCAATAGAATGGGGAAGGGACAGCCTTGTGCTTAGAGAGTTGACCTTGTGGTATGACCACCCGGGCTCAGCCACCAAGAAGACACCCCTTCCAGGGTAATTTTAAAAAAAAATTAATCCTGGAGTCAACCTTAGCACTGACCACACTTCCGCGAAAATCCTCTGGATGAGGCTAGAAACCGATAGTCCCGTGCACGAACACAGGTAGAACATCTTGCACACACATTAAAACCTGTTCAGCCTTTAAGAAAAGTAGGTCATTGCCTGCTGGTAGTAAATGGATAACAAGAAAATGTAACCCGCTGCATGCACGCTGGTGTCGCGTTTAGACATCATTCCCGAAGTCAGAATGCGGCTACCTCAATGGTGGGCAAACATCATCGGTGATTTTTTCTTTTTTGTTAGCGCTAGCCAAGCGATCCCTCCCCCAAAAATTATGATGGAATGGTTGTGTCTGTTAACACTGTTAATGTTATTGTTAATTGTTGTTGGTAATGTTGGTGATGTGCAATGCTGTTCTTCTTCTTGTGTTATTGCTGTTATGTTATAGTTGTTGATGTATGGCAAAATGATGATGATGATGATGATGATGATGGTGTTTCGCGTGCTCTTTTCGTGGATGACAATGTTTCGCTCTTGCTGTTGTTCTTGGTGGTAATGACGATTGTAATGATGATGTGGATGATAGTGACCTTGATGACGACAGTAACAAGGATGACGACAACAACGACGGTAGTGGTGGTTGTGATGTCGATGATGACAACGACGATGGTGAAGAGGTGGGAGAGGATGAGGACGACAACGACAACGATGATTTTTTTTTAAAATGATGATGATGATGATGATGATGATGATGATGATGATGATGATGATGATGATGATGATGATGATGATGATGATGATGATGATGATGATGATGACACAGCGAGGATTCTGATACTGAATTATGTTATTGTTTTTCAAGGACTAGATTTTGAGATGACCATGATAGATTGGTTAATTCTGTTGTTGTTGTTGTTAATGCTGCTGCTGCTGCTGCTGCTGCTGCTGCTGTGCTGCTGCTGCTGCTGCTGCTGCTGCTGCTGCTGCTGCTGCTGCTGCTGCTGTTGGTGTTGGTGTTGGTGTAGTGTTGAAAGCAACATGAAATTAACAGGAGTCCTGTCCCATAAGCGTGGAACTGGAGATGTACATGACGGACTGGTTGTTGTAGCTGCTGCTGCTGTTGTTGCTGCTGCTGCTGCTGCTGCTGCTGCTGCTGCTGCTGCTGCTGCTGCTGCTGCTGCTGCTGCTGCTGTTGTTGGTGGTGGTGTAGTGTTGAAAGCAACATGAATTTAACAGGAGTCCTGTCCCATGTTGTTGCTACTGCTGCTGCTGTTATTGCTGCTGCTGCTGCTGCTGCTGCTGCTGCTGCTGCTGCTGCTGCTGCTGCTGCTGCTGTTGGTGGTGGTGGTGTAGTGTTGAAAGCAACCTGCATTTAACAGGAGTCGTGTCCCATGAGCGTGGAACTGGAGATGGCCATGATGGACTGGATGGCGCAGATCCTGCACCTGCCCTCCTTCTTCCTGTACTCACACCCCGGGAAAGGAGGAGGCATGATTCAGGTCTGTACCCCTCTTGGTCAGTGCAACAAACAAATAAAATAATAAATAAATTCTTCGTCGTCGTCGTCGTCGTCAAACGCTCAGACAGTAACTATTGTTGTCTGTTGTATGAGCGAAAATGCGTCGCGCTGCCGTTAAGCCGCCTGGCAAACCAGGCCCAGCGCTTCCGACTTCCGCACAAGAGAGAATTGTTATTTTTTTAAAGTTTTGGAAAAAGAGGCAGGAAAATGGACCAAGAAGGCAGAAATAAGAAGTGACAGGAAGAAATGGAACAAGGCAGAAACAGAGTGATAGAAAAGAGGAAATTTCTAGCACAGAATTACCAGAATGTGGGGATGCTGTTTATACTGATAGGCCCCCGGCATTTCCCACGGGGGACAATAAATGAATAAATAAAAATAAATAAATAAATAAAAGGTAAAGTAAAGGTAAAGGTGTCCCAATAACCTATAAGGCCGTAGGGGAGCGAGGCGTCAGAGACCTCAACTTCTCTAGAGGCAAGCATATTGAGGGCGGCGCCCACCTCCTCTCCCTCGCTGCTTTACCTTCCCTGACCCTAAAGAGGGCAGGTACCCATTTACAGCTGGGTGAACTGGGCGGATGTGTACTGAAGCCAAGGCGTGCAAATGGGCTATCCCGTCCCCATTTGTAGTAATAAGGAAATAACTAAATGAATAGCCTGCTTTGAGGGTCTTGAGTGTTTGTCAGCTTCCACATCATAGCGGTTTACCTCCGAAGATTATATATGTCATCGAAGACAACGAAAACTTTCATCACTGAATGCAACAGAAACAAACTGTTGCAATAAGCAGCCTTACGAAGAATTTGATGCAACATTATTCATTGATAACAAAACTATTAATGTTCTTGATTTGAGCTGAACAGTCTGTTTATCAGAAGGAAGCAAGGTACAAAACGTGAATCTAGATATAGATAGTTTATGGGGTTAGTGTTATTTTTTTTTTACATATTTTGGAATATGTTGGACATTCCAGTGAGATTGTCTGAATCTGTAACATTGTTTAATGTAACATTTTGTACTCTTCATTAAAGGAAGGGGGGGGGAGAATCTTCCATTCCCAGCAGCAGTCAGAAGAGATTTAATTTTAAATAGTGTGTTTACTTTTTAATTAACATTATTTTATTTTTTTATTTCGAGGGTAACGGAATAAGCGCTTATGTGCCTTTTTTTTGTTACATCAAGACCCCGTGTGTATGCAGTTTTGTAAATTTTGTCATCCGTTCCCACTGGCACACAATGGCCTGCTCTTTCGAAAAGCAGAACGGGTTTTAACGTGTACGCAAGATGTTCTGCGCGCTGTGTGCGTTCACACACGGGGCCTCGGTTTATAGTCTCATCCGAAGGACTTTTGGGGAGAGTGGAGTCTGCACTGATGTTAACTCCAGAGGAAAATATCCCCTTGAACGGGGTCCGAACCCGGGTCGGCAGATTGCGAGCGCAATGTTCTTCTTCTTCTTCTTTGCGTTGCCTGGGTTATATTGAGAGACCAGATCTTCTGAGGAATTCAGCAGTTGCCTGCAGGTCATCTACCGTGCCATACAGTTTCTGCTCCAGAGGCGTGGGCTCAGGCCACACTTCCAGCCTTAGCGTCTGGAGGGTCCTGCAGTCTTGTAGGATGTGGGCCGTATCCTGTTCTTCATCTCCACAGGGGCACATAGCAGATGGTGTAATTTTCAATTTTCTGTGGAGGTGTTTATTCAGCCTGTTGTGCCCTGTGCGTAGTCTGAAAATGACCACCTGTGCTTGTCGTGAAAGCTGGTGATAAGGGTCTGGTTTGAGTGGTGATCTGAAGAGAGATTTGATGATGTTTTTCATCTCCATTAGGTTGACAGGATTGTTCTCTTGCTCCTCTCTTGCCCCTATTTTGGCCATCTTGTCTGCGCGCAATGTTCTAACCACTAGGCTATCCCGTCCCCCTCGTGTGTGAGTTCATGTGCACGTGTCTGTGTGCGTGTGTATGTGCCTTATGTGCATTATTATATATACATGCCAGCACGTGTGTGTGTGTGTGTGTGTGTGTGTGTGTGTGTGTGTGTGTGTGTGTGTGTGTGTGTATGTGTATGTGTGTGTGTGTGTTTGTTGGTGTTGTGTGTTGTGGTGTGTGTGTGGCGTATGTGTGTGTGTGTGTCGGTTTGTGTGTGTGTGGCTTGTGTGTGTGGTGTGTGTGGTGTGTGTGTGTGTGTGTGTGTGTGTGTGTGTGTGTGTGTGTGTGTGTGTGTGTGTTGTGTGTGTGTGGTGTGGTGTGGTGTGTGGTGTGGTGTGTGTGTGTGTGTGTGTGTGTTGTGTGTGTGTGTGGTGTGTGTGTGTATGGTGTGTGTGTGTGTGTGTGTGTATGTGTGTATGTGTGTGTGTGTGTGTGTTGTGTGTGTGGTGTGTGTGTGTGTGTTGTGTGTGGGGGGTGTGTGTGTGTGTGTGTGTGTGTGTGTGTGTGTGTGTGTGTGGTGTGTGTGTGTGTGTGTGTGTGTGTGTGTGTGTGTGTGTGTGTGTGTGTGTGTGTGTGTGCAGGGTAACGCCAGTGAAGCCATCCTGACCTGTCTGCTAGCTGCCAGAACTCTGGCCTTCAGAGAGCAGCAGACGTCACATCCTGACGTCACTCTGGGTCACGTGACCGACCGGCTGGTCGCTTACTTCTCTGATCAAGTAGGAACTTGCCTTATAATAGATAGATAGATAGAGAGACAGACAGACTGACAGACAGACAGACAGACAGACAGATAGAGAGAGAGAGATAGAGATGAGAGACAAATAGATAGATAGATAGATAGATAGATAGATAGATAGATAGATAGATAGATAGATAGATAGATAGATAGAGAGAGGAGAGAGAGAGATAGATAGATAGAGAGATAGAGAGAGAGAGATAGATAGAGAGAGAGATAGATAGATGATAGATAGATAGATAGATAGATAGATAGATAGATAGATAGATAGATAGATAGATAGATAGACAGACAGACAGACAGATAGATAGATTAGATAGATAGATAGATAGATAGATTAGATAGATAGATAGATAGACAGACAGCAGACAGACAGACAGACAGAGAGATAGAGAGAGACAGATAGACAGATAGATAGATAGATAGATAGATAGATAGATAGATAGATAGATAGAATAGAGAGAGAGATAGATAGATAGATAGATAGAGAGAGATAGATAGATAGATACATACATACATAGATACATAGATACATAGATACATAGATAGATACATAGATACATAGATGTATATATAGATATATCATATCTGTGTGTGTGTGTGTGTGTGTGTGTGTGAGTGTGTGTGTGTGTGTGGTGTGTGTGTGTGTGTGTGTGTGTGTGTGTGGTGTGTGTGTGTGTGTGTGAGTGTGTGTTCAAGCTGCAATCTGTGTGTTGTGTCGTGTATTATGTTTATTGTACAAAACAGCACCTTTGCCTAGAAAGATCTTTCTTCTACCGTCCTTCCTTCCTTCCTTCCTTCCTTCTTCCTTCCTTCCTTCCTTGAGAGGTTGTATAGAGGCTGCGCTATATTCTTTCAGGCCTGTGTCTCAAGGCCAAGTTGAATCTGGAGGAGCCCATCCCTCTCCAGGTGTAGGTGCATGCTGGGTATTTGTGTGTTTCCGTATCCCACCGAACGGTGTCGTGAATGAGCAGGGTTCTTTAACGTGTATATTTGATCTTTAACGTGCGTATGTACACACAGGGAATTAAGGCACCGACAGGCTGGGCCCACGCTTCAACCCAGTTAATTTATTGTCATTTGAAATTTTCCGTTCTCCTGTAAATTATAGCAATTTTATTTTCATTTGCATAAGTTGTGGAATAAATACGCGCGCATAATCTGACAAGCAGGGGGGATAGAACTCGGTGGTAGTTGTCAAGTCAAGTCAAGTCAAAAGTACTATCAATAATCATCCCATGAAGGGTGATTGCAACACTAAACAGTGACAGGTGCATATTTTGGTAGGAATCATGGATCCCGAATAAAAAATGAACCAAAGAAAATTATTTGATATTTGTTTAAACATTCCTAGATAACTTGAAATCAAAACACACGCGCTCGCGCACGCCTATCACACACACACACACACCACACACACACACACTTTAAGATGAGTAAAACCTGGTGGTTAGAGTGACGCGCTCCTGATCTGCTGACCGGGTTCCAATCTCTGGAGTTAACATCAGTGCCGACTCCACTCTCTCAAAAGTCCTTCGGATGAGACTATAAACCGAGGTGCCGTGTGCGAACGCACGCAGAACATCTCGCGCATACGTTTAAAACCTTGTTCCGCTTTTTGGAAGAGTAGGCCATTATGTGCCGGGGTGGGAACGGACGACAGAAATTTACAAAACTGCATACACACGGGGACTGGATGTAAAAAAAAGCCATGAGTGCTTATTCCACTCTCTTCAGAAATAAAAGAAGAGAACAGAAGAACAATGACAGCAACAATAATTCCCCAGGCTCATTCATCCGTGGAGAAGGCGGCCATGATTGGTGGAGTGCGCATGCGCGCTCTTCCAACAGACGAGAAGGGATCACTACGAGGGACCACGCTGGAGGCCGCCATTTTGGAGGACAAAGCCAAGGGTCTTGTGCCTTTCTATGTGAGTCCTCTCTCTCTCTCATCTTCTCTTCTGCTGCTACTACCACTACTACTACTTCTACTACTTCTACTACTTCTACTACTACTACTACTAGTACTACTTCTACTACTTCTACTACTTCTACTACTACTACTACTACTAGTACTACTACTACTACTACTACTACTACTACTACTACTACTTCTACTACTACTACAACTACTTCTACTTCTACTACTACTACTACTTCTACTACTACTACTACTACTACTACTACTACTACTACTACTACTTCTACTACTACTTCTACTACTACTTCTACTACTACTACTACTACTACTACTACTACTACTACTACTACTACTACTACTTCTACTACTACTTCTACTACTACTACTACTACTTCTACTACTACTACTACTACTACTACTACTACTACTACTACTACTACTACTACTTCTACTACTACTACTACTACTACTACTACTACTTCTATTACTACTACTACTACTACTACTACTACCACTATACTACTACTACTACTACTTCTTACTACTACTTCTACTACTATATACTACTACTACTTCTATACTACACTACTACTACTACTACTACTACTACTACTACTATTACATTGGCGACGACGATAGCAAAGTCATTACTACCTTCTTGTTCTTGATGTATTTGTATATTCTTGGTGTATTTTCTCTTTTGTCGTTTCCTTTACTCTTTTCCTTTCCATATTTTTTTTTCTTTCAAACATATTGCTTGTGCTTTGGTGTTAACACTTTTTTCCCGTTATGAGGGCTGGATGAAAACAAAGAAAATGTACTTAATCTACTACCCTCTGTAAATAAAATTTCGTATTTTGTATCTCTCTCTCTTCTCTCTCTCTCTCTCTCTCTCTCTCTCTCTCTCTCTCTCTCTCTCTCTCTCTCTCTCTCTCTCTCTCTCTCTCTCTCTCTTGTTATTTTGTTATTGTTTTTCTGGTCTAGATTCTTGTTTTTGTTTGTTATTGTAGTTTGGGGTTTTTTTAGTTCGTACCTTTTGGTTGGTAGTGGGGGGGGGGGTGTTTTCTATCATGATGTTATCCTGATAAGGCGGGGACTGGATGTAAAAAAAAGCACAAGAGTGCTTATTCATTATCCTCGAAATAAAAGAATTTGGTTTAATTTGCCTCCTTCTCTCTCTCTCTCTCTCTCTCTCTTCTCTCTCTCTCTCTCTCTCTCTCTCTCTCTCTCTCTCTCTCTCTCTCTCTCTTTCTCTCTTTTCTTCTTGTCTCTCTCTCTCTTTCTCTCTCTTTCTCTCTCTCTCTCTCTCTCTCTCTCTCTCTCTCTCTCACTCTCTGCTCCCCCCCCCCTCTCTCTCTCTCTCTCTCTGCTCCCTCCTCTCTCTCTCTCTCTCTCACACACACAATCATACACACACACACACTCACACACACACACACACACACACACACAACACGTTTAAAACGGTTCCGCTTTTCGAAAGAGTAGGCCATTGTGTGCCGGTGGGAACGGATGACAAAGGGGACTTGATGTAAAATGTGTATTCCATTATCCTCAAAATAAAAGAATAAATTCTCTCTCTCTCTCTCTCTCTCTCTCTCTCTCTTCTCTCTCTCTCTCTCTCTCTCTCTCTCTCTCTCTCTCTCTCTCTCTCTCTCGTCTTTCCTTTCTTTCTGTTGATTTTTTTCCTTCTATTTCTTGCCCCCTTTCTTTCTTTCTTTGTTTTTTTTCCTTCCGTTTTCTCTCTTTCATTCTTTTGTCCCTTTTTTTTCTGTGTTTGGTTTTATTGCCTTTTCTTTTCTTTTACATTTCTGTTGTCTTTTGTTACATTTTGGAAGGGCGCGTCTTTCTTGTTACATTTTTCTCTTAGGTTTTGTTGTTGGGTTGTTGTTTTTAATTTTCTTTCTTTCTGCTTCTTTTCTCCTTTCTGTGTTCTTTCTTATCCTTGTTTCTTAGGAGGAAAATTAACATAAAAAAAAAAGCTTCAAATGACATCGTCTGGAAGTAATTTTGACTAAGGATTTTTTTTGCCTTCGGTCTGACCTGAGTTACGCCTTCTGCTTGTTGACCAATGGCAATAATAACAATAATAATAATAATAATAATAATGTATGGAATTTATATAGCGCTGAATCTTGTAAAGCAACAAATCAAAGCGCTCAGATGACTTTTTTTTTTACATCGAGTCCCCGTGTGTATGCGGTTTTGTAAATTTTGTCATCTGTCCCCACCGGCACACAATGGCCTACTCTTTCGAAAAGCGGAACAGGATTTAACGTGTGCGCAAGATGTTCTGCATGCGTTCGCACACGGGGCCTCGGTTTATAGTCTCATCCGAAAGACTTTTGGGGAGAGTAGAGTCTGCACTGATGTTAACTCCAGAGGAAAATATCCCCTTGAACGGGAATCGAACCCGGGTAATCAGATTGCCAGCGCAATGTTCGAACCACTAGGCTATAGAGGGTGGCAAAGGGAGAGGGGAGGTCATTCCAAATCGATGAACCAAAAATAGAGAAAGAGCAAAAACGACGAGGAAGAAAATATGCTTAAAGTATATAAAAAGGTAAAGTGTCCCATAACCTTTGTGGTCGTAAGGGAGCGAGGCGTCAGAGACCTCAACTTCTCTAGGGGCCAGCATATTGAGGGCGGCGCCCATCTCCTCTCCCTCGCTGCTTTACCTTCCCTGACTCTATACAGGCAGGTACCCATTTACAGCTGGGTGAACTGGGGACTGTACTGAAGCCAAGGCGTGCAAACGGTCACACATCCAACTGGTAACCACGCTCAATGCTGCTTAACCTTGTCTGGGGAAAGTGAGTGCTCTGACCACTGAGCTGTCCCGTCCCCCTTAAAGCATATATAGTACAAAAAAGACATGAAGGAAAATAAACATCTAAGGAATCTTTCGTGCTTTATATTTGGGGGTCCTATTAAAACAAACGCAAGGGAGGTCATAAGGCGAGTATCCTCCTGAGTGGTCAGACTTCGCTACTGTATGTATGTTTGTCCGTCGTGTCCGACGATGACCTCCAAAACAGCAGAGGAGGCAGCTGCGTTTTGGAAAATGGGCAGAATTTGATTATAGTGGAGATGCTTGCCCACAGTACATCCCCACTCTCTCGACCAAGTGGGCATAAGGACAGTCAGCGTTGGAGATGTTCTCCAAAGGCCAACCAGCCCCCAGGGCTGCAGCACATAAGGACTGTGGCGAGTCAAGCTTCCTAGTCAGAGAGTCATAGTTGATCACTAAAGACTAAGCTTCAAAGTGGATTCCATGAGTGGAAAAGCCACTGGTCATACAGCCTCTCACTTTGCTGTTGCCCCAGCGTCAATGGTTTAATCAAGAACTGTGATAAACCCCAGGCGCTGATGGCTCGATGGCTTTGCTACTAATGTGTGTTATCCACACGAATAATTATTCCTACTTTATTTTTATTCATACAAATATCATCAATATCAAAAGTAATCAATAATAGTTTCTATAAATTGATTTATAAATGTGTGGTGCGAGAAAATAAGCCGTGTGCATATGTCCTGTGGCTTCCTTGCATATTCTTAAAGATGTTTTTCCGCCTGATTCGGATCGGATTGGATTGGATGGGGTTTAATTGGATTGGATTGGGTTGGATTCCAGTGCTGTGCTACCATGGGGTCGACCGCTACTTGTGCCATGGACAGTCTGAAAGAACTGGGACCAGTCTGTGAGTTGATGGAAGATAGTCGTGTTCTTAACAGTTTGGTTTCATTTTGTTGTTGTTGTTGTAATCGTGTTCTTATCAGTTTGGTTTTATTTTGTTGTTGTTGTTGTTGTAATCGTGTTCTTATCAGTTTGGTTTTATTTTGTTGTAGTTGTAATCGTGTTATTATCAGCTTGGCTTCATTTTGTTGTTGATGATGATGATGATGATGATGATGATGATGATGATGATGATGATGATGATGATGATGATGATGATGATGATAGAGCGCATAAATGTATTTTTCTATCTCTTGCCTTTGTCCCTGTCTGTCTGTCAGTCAGTTAGTCTGTCTTTCTGTCTGTCTGTCTGTCGCTCTCTCTTCTCTCTCTCTCTCTTCTCTTCTCTCTCTCTCTCTCTCTCTCTTCTTCTCTCTCTCTCTCTCTCCTTCTCTCTCTTCTTTCTCTCTCTCTCTCTGTCTCTCCTCTCTCTATCTCTCTCTCTCTCTCATTCTCTCTCTCTCTCATTCTCTCTCTCTCTCTCTCTCTCTCTCTCGTCTCTCTCTCTCTCTCGCGCGCGCGCGCGCGCGCGCGCGCGCGCACCTACGCACGCACAATTATATTTAATCATGCGCTTATTGTAGTCCAAAAATAAGCAAGGGCAGGTAACCAATTACATCTTCTTCATCATAAAGATGATCAAATATTTTTAAATGATTAACAGCTCCCCCCCCCCCAACCCACCCACCGACAAACAAACAAACAAAAACTAATGACAACAAACAAACAATCAAACAAATCTCTTGATAATGAAATCTTTCAATGAAACCGTTTGCTTTTGGGTTTTTTTGTCTGTTTGTTAATCTTGTTCTCATCTTAGTGTCTGTTTAGCTTCAACTCAAATTCTTCATTATCTCAAAACAAAGAAATTAGCTTCGTACACTTTTAATCCGAATGTTACTTCTAAACGGGATAGTTCAGTGCTCAGAGCACTCGCTTTTCCCCAAGCTAATATCAAGCAGCATTGAGCGTGGTTACCTAGTAGATGTTTGACCGTTTGCGCGCCTTGCCTTCAGTACAGTCTCCTCCAAGTTCACCCAGCTGAAAAAGGGCACCTGCCTTCTTTAAGGGTCAGGGAAGGTAAAGCAGCGAGGGAGAGGAGATGGGCGCCGCCCTCAATATGATGGCCCCTAGAGAAGCTGAGGTCTCTGACGCCTCGCTCTCCAACGACCTCATAGGCAGGCTGTGGGACACCTTTACCTTTAGTTTTGAACGTGGAGGGTGACAGCGCTGACCTGGCCTCTGTGGTGGTCGGCGGTGAGGGTTTCTCCACAGCAATGATCTTCTTCGTCGAACGCCAGACAGCAACTATTGTTGCCTGTTATATGAGCGAAAATGCGTTACGCTGCCGTTAAGCGCCTGACAAGTCAGGCCCAGCGCATCCAACTTCGGCACAAGAGAGAATTGTTACCTTTTAAGTTCTTTCTGGAAAAAAAGGCAGGAGAATGGACCAAGAAGGCAGAAAATAGACAAGAAGGAGGTGACATGAAGAAAAGGAACAAGGCAGAAACAAAGAGAGTGATAAAGAATTTTGCGGCTGCTGCTGTGCGGGGCTGCGGGGCCTGCTTGCTGCTGCTGCGCTTGCTGCTGCTCTGCTGCTGTTGGGTGGGTTGGTGTAGTGTTGAAAGCAACATGAAATTAACAGGAGTCCTGTCCCATAAGCGTGGAACTGGAGATGTACATGACGGACTGGTTGTTGTAGCTGCTGCGGCTGTTGTTGCTGCTGCTGCTGCTGCTGCTGCTGCTGCTGCTGCTGCTGCTGCTGCTGCTGCTGCTGCTTGCTGCTGTTGTTGGTGGTGGTGTAGTGTTGAAAGCAACATGAATTTAACAGGAGTCCTGTCCCATGTTGTTGCTACTGCTGCTGCTGTTATTGCTGCTGCTGCTGCTGCTGCTGCTGTGCTGCTGCTGCTGCTGCTGCTGCTGCTGTGTGGTGGTGGTGGTGTAGTGTTGAAAGCAACCTGCATTTAACAGGAGTCGTGTCCATGAGCGTGGAACTGGAGATGGCCATGATGGACTGGATGGCGCAGATCCTGCACCTGCCCTCCTTCTTCCTGTACTCACACCCGGGAAAGGAGGAGGCATGATTCAGGTCTGTACCCCTCTTGGTCAGTGCAACAAACAAATAAAATAATAAATAAATTCTTCGTCGTCGTCGTCGTCGTCAAACGCTCAGACAGTAACTATTGTTGTCTGTTGTATGAGCGAAAATGCGTCGCGCTGCCGTTAAGCCGCCTGGCAAACCAGGCCCAGCGCTTCCGACTTCCGCACAAGAGAGAATTGTATTTTTTTAAAGTTTTGGAAAAAGAGGCAGGAAAATGGACCAAGAAGCAGAAATAGAAGTGACAGGAAGAAATGGAACAAGGCAGAAACAGAGTGATAGAAAAGAGGAAATTCTAGCACAGAAATTACCAGAATGTGGGGATGCTGTTTTATACTGATAGGCCCCCGGCATTTCCACGGGGGACAATAAATGAATAAATAAAAATAAATAAATAAATAAAAGGTAAAGTAAAGGTAAAGGTGTCCCAATAACCTATAAGGCCGTAGGGGAGCGAGGCGTCAGAGACCTCAACTTCTCTAGAGGCAAGCATATTGAGGGCGGCGCCCACCTCCTCTCCCTCGCTGCTTTACTTTCCCTGACCCTAAAGAGGGCAGGTACCCATTTACAGCTGGGTGAACTGGGCGGATGTGTACTGAAGCCAAGGCGTGCAAATGGGCTATCCCGTCCCCATTTGTAGTAATAAGGAAATAACTAAATGAATAGCCTGCTTTGAGGGTCTTGAGTGTTTGTCAGCTTCCACATCATAGCGGTTTACCTCCGAAGATTATATATGTCATCGAAGACAACGAAAACTTTCATCACTGAATGCAACAGAAACAAACTGTTGCAATAAGCAGCCTTACGAAGAATTTGATGCAACATTATTCATTGATAACAAAACTATTAATGTTCTTGATTTGAGCTGAACAGTCTGTTTATCAGAAGGAAGCAAGGTACAAAACGTGAATCTTAGATATAGATAGTTTATGGGGTAGTGTTATTTTTTTCTTTACATATTTTGGAATATGTTGGACATTCCAGTGAGATTGTCTGAATCTGTAACATTGTTAATGTAACATTTTGTACTCTTCATTAAAGGAAGGGGGGGGGGAGAATCTTCCATTCCCAGCAGCAGTCAGAAGAGATTTATATTTTAAATAGTGTGTTTACTTTTTAATTAACATTATTTTATTTTTTTATTTCGAGGGTAACGGAATAAGCGCTTATGTGCCTTTTTTTTGTTACATCAAGACCCCGTGTGTATGCAGTTTTGTAAATTTTGTCATCCGTTCCCACTGGCACACAATGGCCTGCTCTTTCGAAAAGCAGAACGGGTTTTTAACGTGTACGCAAGATTGTTTGCGCGCTGTGTGCGTTCACACACGGGGCCTCGGTTTATAGTCTCATCCGAGGACTTTTGGGGGAGAGTGGAGTCTGCACTGATGTTAACTCCAGAGGAAAATATCCCCTTGAACGGGGTCCGAACCCGGGTCGGCAGATTGCGAGCGCAATGTTCTTCTTCTTCTTCTTTGCGTTGCCTGGGTTATATTGAGGAGACCAGATCTTCTGAGGAATTCAGCAGTTGCCTGCAGGTCATCTACCGTGCCATACAGTTTCTGCTCCAGAGGCGTGGGCTCAGGCCACACTTCCAGCCTTAGCGTCTGGAGGGTCCTGCAGTCTTGTAGGATGTGGGCCGTATCCTGTTCTTCATCTCCACAGGGGCACATAGCAGATGGTGTAATTTTCAATTTTCTGTGGAGGTGTTTATTCAGCCTGTTGTGCCCTGTGCGTAGTCTGAAAATGACCACTGTGCTTTGTCGTGAAAGCTGGTGATAAGGGTCTGGTTTGAGTGGTGATCTGAAGAGAGATTTGATGATGTTTTTCATCTCCATTAGGTTGACAGGATTGTTCTCTTGCTCCTCTCTTGCCCTATTTTGGCCATCTTGTCTGCGCGCAATGTTCTAACCACTAGGCTATCCCGTCCCCCTCGTGTGTGAGTTCATGTGCACGTGTCTGTGTGCGTGTGTATGTGCCTTATGTGCATTATTATATATACATGCCAGCACGTGTGTGTGTGTGTGTGTGTGTGTGTGTGTGTGTGTGTGTGTGTGTGTGTGTGTGTGTATGTGTATGTGTGTGTGTGTGTTTGTTGGTGTTGTGTGTGTGTGTGTGTGTGTGTGTGTGCGCGTATGTGTGTGTGTGTGTGCGTTTGTGTGTGTGTGGTGTGTGTGTGGTGGTGTGTGTGTGTGTGTGTTGTGTGTGTGTGTGTGTGTGTGTGTGTGTGTGTGTGTTGTGTGTGTGTGTGTGTGTGTGGTGTGGTGTGGTGTGTGGTGTGGTGTGTGTGTGTGTGTGTGTTGTGTGTGTGTGTGTGTGTGTGTGTGTATGTGTGTGTGTGTGTGTGTGTGTATGTGTGTATGGTGTGTGTGTGTGTGTGTGTGTGTGTGGTGTGTGTGTGTGTGTGTGTGTGGGGGGTGTGTGTGTGTGTGTGTGTGTGTGTGTGTGTGTGTGTGTGGTGTGTGTGTGTGTGTGTGTGTGTGTGTGTGTGTGTGTGTGTGTGTGTGTGTGTGTGTGTGTGCAGGGTAACGCCAGTGAAGCCATCCTGACCTGTCTGCTAGCTGCCAGAACTCTGGCCTTCAGAGAGCAGCAGACGTCACATCCTGACGTCACTCTGGGTCACGTGACCGACCGGCTGGTCGCTTACTTCTCTGATCAAGTAGGAACTTGCCTTATATAGATAGATAGATAGGAGAACAGACAGACTGACAGACAGACAGACAGACAGACAGATAGAGAGAGAGAGATAGAGAGTGAGAGACAAATAGATAGATAGATAGATAGATAGATAGATAGATAGATAGATAGATAGATAGATAGATAGATAGATAGAGAGAGGAGAGAGAGAGATAGATAGATAGAGAGATAGAGAGAGAGAGATAGATAGAGAGAGAGATAGATAGATGATAGATAGATAGATAGATAGATAGATAGATAGATAGATAGATAGATAGATAGATAGA
>CM054167.1:1707541-1710041 GCA_028751875.1 Rapana venosa
GCTGATGGCTCGATGGCTTTGCTACTAATGTGTGTTATCCACACGAATAATTATTCCTACTTTATTTTTATTCATACAAATATCATCAATATCAAAAGTAATCAATAATAGTTTCTATAAATTGATTTATAAATGTGTGGTGCGAGAAAATAAGCGTGTGCATATGTCCTGTGGCTTCCTTTATATTCTTAAAGATGTTTTTCCGCCTGAAATTTGGATCGGATTGGATTGGATGGGGTTTAATTGGATTGGATTTGGGTTGGATTCGTGCTGTGCTTCATGGGGTCGACCGCTACTTGTGCCTGGACAGTCTGAAAGAACTGGGACCAGTCTGTGAGTTGATGGAAGATAGTCGTGTTCTTAACAGTTTGGTTTCATTTTGTTGTTGTTGTTGTAATCGTGTTCTTATCAGTTTGGTTTTATTTTGTTGTTGTTGTGTTGTAATCGTGTTCTTATCAGTTTGGTTTTATTTTGTTGTAGTTGTAATCGTGTTATTATCACTTGGCTTCATTTGTTGTTGATGATGATGATGATGATGATGATGATGATGATGATGATGATGATGATGATGATGATGATGATGATGAGATAGAGCGCATAAATGTATTTTTCTATCTCTTGCCTTTGTCCCTGTCTGTCTGTCAGTCAGTTAGTCTGTCTTTCTGTCTGTCATGTCTGTCGCTCTCTCTCTCTCTCTCTCTCCTCTCTCTCTCTCTCTCCCCTCTCTCTCTCTCTCTCCTCTCTCTCTCTCTCTCTCTCTCTCTCTGTTCTCTCTCTCTCTCTCTGTCTCTCTCTCTCTATCTCTCTCTCTCTCTCATTCTCTCTCTCTCTCATTCTCTCTCTCTCCTCTCTCTCTCTCCTCTCTCTCTCTCTCTCCCCTTCCGCGCGCGCGCGCGCGCGCGCGCGCGCGCACCTACCACGCACAATTATATTTAATCATTGCGCTTATTGTAGTCCAAAAATAAGCAAGGGCAGGTAACCAATTACATCTTCTTCATCATAAAGATGATCAAATATTTTTAAATGTTTTAACAGCTCCCCCCCCCCCAACCCACCCACCGACAAACAAACAAACAAAAACTAATGACAACAAACAAACAATCAAACAAATCTCTTGATAATGAAATCTTTCAATGAAACCGTTTGCTTTTGGGTTTTTTTGTCTGTTTGTTAATCTTGTTCTCATCTTAGTGTCTGTTTAGCTTCAACTCAAATTCTTCATTATCTCAAAACAAAGAAATTAGCTTCGTACACTTTTAATCCGAATGTTACTTCTAAACGGGATAGTTCAGTGCTCAGAGCACTCGCTTTTCCCCAAGCTAATATCAAGCAGCATTGAGCGTGGTTACCTAGTAGATGTTTGACCGTTTGCGCGCCTTGCCTTCAGTACAGTCTCCTCCAAGTTCACCCAGCTGAAAAAGGGCACCTGCCTTCTTTAAGGGTCAGGGAAGGTAAAGCAGCGAGGGAGAGGAGATGGGCGCCGCCCTCAATATGATGGCCCCTAGAGAAGCTGAGGTCTCTGACGCCTCGCTCTCCAACGACCTCATAGGCAGGCTGTGGGACACCTTTACCTTTAGGTTTTGAACGTGGAGGGTGACAGCGCTGACCTGGCCTCTGTGGTGGTCGGCGGTGAGGGTTCTCCACAGCAATGATCTTCTTCGTCGAACGCTCAGACAGCAACTATTGTTGCCTGTTATATGAGCGAAAATGCGTTACGCTGCCGTTAAGCGCCTTACAAGTCAGGCCCAGCGCATCCAACTTCGGCACAAGAGAGAATTGTTACCTTTTAAGTTATTTCTGGAAAAAAAGGCAGGAGAATGGACCAAGAAGGCAGAAAATAGACAAGAAGGAGGTGACATGAAGAAAAGGAACAAGGCAGAAACAAAGAGAGTGATAGAAAAGAGGAAATTTCTAGCACAGAATTTCCAGAATGTGGGGATGCTATTTATACTGATAGGCCCCCGGCATCCCCTCGGGGGGACACAGCAATGATGAGGATGAGGGCAGGATTGGGCTGGCTGGCTGTGTTTCAGGTCAGGCGCAAGGACTGTGGATGCACGTGGATGCTGCCTACGCCGGCGCTGCCTTCGTCTGCCCCGAGTTCCAGTACCTCATGGAGGGGATGGAGGTGGGTGGATCGTGTTGGATTGGGTGGGGTTAGGTTGGGTGGGGCGGGTTATGATGGGATGGATGGGGCTGGGGTGGGGTGAGTAGGGTTGGGGTGGGGTGAGTAGGGTTGGGGTGGATGGGGTGGGGTGGGGGTGGGGTGGGTTGTGGTGGATGGGGTGGGATTGGGGGTGGGGTGGGGTTGGATTGGGGATGGGTTCGGTTGGGTGGGATGGGGTGGGTGGGGGTGGGATGGGTTGGGTTGGATTGGGTTGGGTTGGTTGGGTGGGGTGGAGTGGAGTTGGGTTGGATGTGGGTTTGGGTTGGGCAGTGTTGTAGTGGATGGTGTGGGTTAGCTTGTATGAGGCTGGGTTAAAGGGGCTGGGTTGGATTG
>CM054167.1:1715041-1737661 GCA_028751875.1 Rapana venosa
CGCACACGGGGCCTCGGTCTATAGTCTCATCAGAAGGGCTTTTGGGGAGAGTAGAGTCTGCGCTGATGTTAACTCCAGGGGAAATATCCCCCTAAATGGGATTTGAACACGGGTTGTCAGATTGCGAGCGCAATGTTTTAACCACTAGGCTATCCCGTCCCCATCATATGTTTCAGAACTTTAGGGGACATAGTGTGGAATGTAGCGGTGTTTAGTGAAGGTATTGTGAATTTTGGCACTGCTTTAGTAAAGTGTGCCACATTTCAGCAGGTTTTCTTTTTGGGTGGGTAGGGGGGGTGGGTATTACTAATGAAGGTATGTGGGTTTCCTTGGGTACTGTTTTGTGAAGCGCGTCAAATGTTTCAGCAGTTTTAGCGATGTTCTTTTCGCTGAGCCTATCAGCAGCTTTTCAGTAAAGCGTATCATGTGTTTCAGCGGTTTAGTGATTCACTGTCAATCATCCAAGCGTGTCATGTGTTTCAGCGGTTTTAGTGATGCTCTTATCGCTTATCAGCAGCTTTTCAGTCTATCGTGTCGTGTGTTTCAGCAGTTTAGTCAAGCGTGTCATGTGTGTTTCAGCAGTTTAGTCTATCGTGTCGTGTGTTTCAGCAGTTTAGTCAAGCGTGTCATGTGTTTTTCAGCAGTTTAGTCAAGCGTGTCATGTGTTTCAGCAGTTTAGTCAAGCGTGTCATGTGTTTTTCAGCAGTTTAGTCAAGCGTGTCATGTGTTTTTCAGCAGTTTAGTCAAGCGTGTCATGTGTTTCAGCAGTTTAGTCAAGCGTGTCGTGTGTTTTTCAGCAGTTTAGTCAAGCGTGTCGTGTGTTTTTCAGCGGTTTAGTCAAGCAGCTTTTCAGTCTATCGTGTCGTGTGTTTCAGCAGTTTAGTGATGCACTTCTTACTTATCAAAAACTTGTCAATCAAGCCTGCATGGTGTTTCAGCAGTCAAGCGTGTCGTGTGTTTCAGTATTTTAGTGATGTCCTTTTCGCTTATCAGCAGCGTGACAGTCAAGCGTGTCGTTTGTTTCGGCAGTCAAGCGTGTCGTGTGTTGATTCAGCATTTAAGTGATGCACTGTCAATCATCGAAGCGCGTCGTGTGTTCCAGTAGTTTAGTGATGTGCTTTTCCCTTATCAGCAGTTTTTCAGTCGAGCGTGTCGTGTGTTTCAGTAATTTAGTGATGTCCTTTTAGCTTATGTTAATCAAGCCTATCGTGTGTTTCAGCAGTTTAGTGATGCACTGTCAGTCAAGCGTGTAGTGTTTCAGTAGTTTTAATGACGTCTTTTTCACTTAGTATTTTGTCAGTCAAGGGTGTCAGTAGTTTAAGTGATGCACTGTCAGTCAAGCGTGTCGTGTGTTTCAGCAGTTTAGTGATGCACTGTCAGCCAAGCGTGTCGTGTGTTTCAACAGTTTTAGTGATGTCTTTTCCGCTTATCAGCAGCATTTCAGCCAAGCATATCGTGTGTTTCAGCAGTTTTAGTGATACACTGTCAGTCAAGCGTGTCGTGTGTTTCAGCAGTTTAGTGATATCTTTTTCACTTATCAGCATTTTGTCAATCAGGCGTGTCGTGCGTTTCAACAGTTTTAGTGATGTCCTTTGCTCTGGACTATTGTAATTCTCTTTTGTCTGGTCTGCCAGTATCATCTATCCACTCCCTTCAATGTATACAAAACTCCGCAGCTCAACTAGTTCTCAGAAAGAAAAAATCTGAGCACATTACCCTCACTTGCGATCTCTCCACTGGCTGCCTGTGCCACAGAGAGTAAATTATAAGATCAGTACCCTCTGTTACAAATGTCTCCACAAAACAGCACCCTCCTACCTCTGTGAATGTCTTAACCTGTACACTCCTTCTCGTTCCCTCCGCTCTGCTGCAGATACCTTGTGCCTACGAATACCTAGATTCAACCAATGCACCGTTGGCCGCCGCTCTATCTCTAGCACTTTGATTTGTTGCTTTACAAGATTCAGCGCTATATAAATTCCATATATTATTATTATTATTATTATTATTATTTCGGGTCCATCGACCTGGAATGAGCTCCCTCCCTCTCTCTCTTCGCCAGAAACCTAGTTATGACACTTTAAAATCCAGCCTCAAGACATATTTATTTCAAACCTAAGATTTCCCCCTCCTTTTTCATATCAGAACTATCCCACCTTCACTAACCTATGTCCTATCACCCTGCTAAAGTATACGACCTGTGTAAGTGTGTGTGTGTGTGTGCTTTTGAAAAACATTTCACTATTGGAGTTTTATTTCATAGATTTTGTCTGCAGCGCACCATGTTTGTAAATATCTGTTTGTTTAAACTATTGATTATTTATCATTGGTTGCATGACTGTGTAAGATTGGGTTGAATGCAAGCGCTTTGATTTGGTTTTTTTGCAAGATATAGCGCTGTATAAGTTCCATTTAGTAGTAGTAGTAGTAGTAGTATTTTTATTATTATTATTATTATTATTATCAGCATTTTGTCAGCCAAGCGTGACTGTGGCGTGTTTCAGCACTGGCAAGTAGCGGCCACCAGCCATCCATGCCGGGCCCTCAAGGTGTGGTTTGTCCTCCGCCTGTATGGCGTCCAGGGCTTGCAGGAGTACATCCGACATGTGAGGAGATGCTGAAGGCAGAGTTATGCCATCACAGTTTGTTGGGGTTTGGTTGGGTTTTTTAAGAAATGGGTGGTGCTTCTCTTGTGGCGGCGCTGCTCTCTCCAAGGGAGTAACAGTTTAAAAGTTCAGGCAGATGAAATCTGTCACGGCTGAAGGTGGTATAGGATAGGATAGGATACGATGCAGTATACTAGACTACACTAAGCTACACTGTACTGCACTACAATACACTGCTCTACACTACACTACACTGAACTTCACTTAACTCAACTGCACTGCACTACACTACACTACGCTATGCTACATTGCACTGCACTGTACTACACTACGCTACACTGCACTACACTACACTACGCTACGCTACACTACACTACGCTACGCTTCACTACACTACGCTACACTATGATACATTGCCCTGCACTGCACTACACTACACTGCACTACACTACACTTCACTGCACTTCACTACACTATACTACACTGCACTCCACTCCTCTACACTACACTACACTACACTACGCTACGCTACACTACACTACGCTACACTATGCTACATTGCACTGCACTGCACTACACTACACTACACTGCACTACACTACACTTTACTGCACTTCACTACACTATACTACACTGCACTCCACTCCTCTACACTACACTACACTACACTACACGAAGGAAGGTGGCAGGATGGTTAAGATGTTTGCCTGCCAACAAGTCAACCGTGAGGTTGTGGGTTCGATTCCCAGCCTCGCCCTTTCTTCCCAGTTTGACAAAAAAATCGAACTGAATGTCAAAGTCCTTCGGATGAGACTATAAACCGAGGCCCCGTGTGCGAACGCCTGCAGAACATCTTGCGCACGCGTTAAATTCTGTTCCGCTTTTCGAAAGAGTAGGCCATTGTGTGTGGGAACAGATGACAAAATTTACAAAACCGATACACACGGGGACTGGATGTAAAAAAGCACATGAGTGCTTATTCCATTATCCTCGATATAAAAGAATAAATAAATAAAGAAATACACAACACTACACTACACCACACCACACCACACCACACCGCACTGCACTACACTACACTGCTCTACACTGCTCTACACTACACTACACTACACTACACTACACTACACTACACTACACTACACTACACTACACTACACGGGACGAGATAGCCTGGTGGTTAGCGTGTGCGTGTGATCAGTTTAACGTCTGTTCACGTGTGTGTGTGTGTGTGTGTGTGTGTGTGTGTGTGTGTGTGTGTGTGTGTGTGTGTGTGTGTGTGTGTGTGTGTGTGTGTGTGTGTTATTATGTGTGTGTGTGTTTGTATGTGTGTGACAATGACAGTATCAATGATAATTACAAATTCTTTTATTTTGAGGAGAATTATTAGCACCTTTGTGCTCTTTTTTACATCCAGTCCCGAGAGAGAGAGAGAGAGAGAGAGAGAGAGAGAGAGAGAGGAGAGAGAGAGACAAGAGACAGAGACTGACAGACACAAAGATAGACACGACAGAGACAGAAAGCCATGAAGTAGAGAGAGAAAATTGAAGTGTATTCTCTCTCTCTCTCTCTCTCTCTCTCTCTCTCTCTCTCTCTCTCTCTCTCTCTCTCTCTCTCCTCTCTCTCTCTCTCTCTCTCTCTCTCTCTCTCTTCTCTCTCTCTCTCTCTCTCTCTCCTCTCTCTCTCTCTCTTCTCTTTCTCTCTCTCTCTCTCTCTCTCTCTCTCTCTCTCTCTTCTCTCTCTCTTCTCTCTTCTCTCTTTCTCACTCTCTCTCTCTCTCTCTCTCTCTCTCTCTCTCTCTCTCTCTCTCTCTCTCTCTTCTCTCCTCTTCTCTTTCTCTCTCTCTCTCTTTCTTCCAGGATGTGGCAATGGCCCATGAGTTTGAGGCGTTGGTGAGGAGTGACGACAGATTTGAGATCGCTGCTGACGTCATCATGGGTCTCGTCTGCTTCCGCTTAAAGGTGAGTTGTGCTGCCATGCCTGTTTTGTCGGCACAGAGAGAGAGAGAGAGAGAGAGAGAGAGAGAGAGAGAGAGAGAGATGTTTGATAGCGGTGGTTGGCTGATACAGTCTCTAAATCGGCTATTTCCGCTGGAACTCTAACATAACCAAAAAACGAGACGGGATAGCCCGGTGGTTACAGTGATGTATTCGTGATCTGCTGACCCGGGTTCTATTCTCGTTCGAGAGGATTTTTCCTCTGAAGTTAACATCAGTGCAGACTCCACTCTCCCCAAAAGTCTTTCGGATGAGACTATGAACCCGGGGCCCCGTGTGCCAACGCGCGCAGAACATCTTGCGCACACGTTAAAACCCGTTCCACTTTTCGGAAGAGTAGGCCATTGTGTGACGGTAGGAAACGGACGAAAAAATTGACAAAACTGCATAGATACACACGGGTACTGGATGAAAAAAGCACATGAGGGATTTTTCCATTATCCTCAAAATAAAAGAATGATAAAGAATAAAGAAAGAAAGCCTATTTTCTATGATAAACCACGTTTACCCTCCACGTGATGTTTTATATATAATTCACAGATATACACTTTTCCCTGTTAGGTGTGCATGCTACTACTGGTAAACCATCACTCTGTCAGTCACAGTATACACCCTACTACTGGTAAACCGTTACACTGTCAATCATAGTATGCACCCTACTACTGGTAAACCTTTACACTGTAAATCACTATATACACCCTTTTTCTGGTAAGCCTTTACACTGACAGTCACAGTCTTCACCCTTCTACTGGTAAATCTTTATCAGTTACAGTACACACCCTACTACAGGTAAACCCTTTACTCTGTCAGTCGCAGTATACACCCTATTACTGGTAAACCTTTACACTGTAAATCACTATATACACCCTTTTTCTGGTAAGCCTTTACACTGACAGTCACAGTCTTCACCCTTCTACTGGTAAATCTTTATCAGTTACAGTACACACCCTACTACAGGTAAACCCTTTACTCTGTCAGTCGCAGTATACACCCTATTACTGGTAAACCTTTACACTGTCAGTCACAGTATACACCCTACTACTGGTAAACCTTTACACTGTCAGTCACAGTATACACCCTACTACAGGTAAACCTTTTACACTGTCAGTCACAGTATACACCCTACTGCAGGTAAACCTTTTACACTGTCAGTCACAGTATACACCCTACTACTGGTAAACCTTAACACTGTCAGTCACAGTATACACCCTACTACAGGTAAACCCTTACTCTGTCAGTCACAGTATACACCCTACTACTGGTAAACCTTTACTCTGTCAGTCACAGTATACACCCTACTACTGGTAAATCCTTTACACTGTCATTCACAATATACACCCTATTACTGGTAAACCTTTAAACTGTCAGTCACAGTATTCACCCTACTACAGGTAAACCCTTACACTGTCAGTCACAGTATACACCCTACTACAGGTAAACCCTTTACTCTGTCAGTCATAGTATACACCCTACTACTGGTAAACCCTTACTCTGTCAGTCACAGTATACACCCTACTACTGTTAGCTTTACACTGTCAGTCACAGTATACACCCTATTACTGGTAAACCTTTACACTGTCAGTCACAGTATACACCCTACTACTGGTAAACCTTTACACTGTCAGTCACAGTATACACCCTACTACTGGTAAAAACCTTCACTCTGTCAGTCACAGTATACACCCTACTACTGGTAAACCTTTTACACTATCAGTCACAGTATTTACCCTACTGCTGGTAAATCGTTACTGTCAGTCACAGTATTTACCCTACTGCTGGTAAATCTTTACTCTGTCAATCACACTATACACCTTTCACCTTAACGTTTACCTGTCCAGTAGTATGATAGGCTGTTAGGGCACCACTGAAGATTTTATAACCAGCTTGCTCCTCCTCCTCCTCCTCCTCCTCCTCCTCCTCCTCCCTTCTGCTTCTTTCTTCTTCTTCTCTCGTCTTCTTTTTCTTCTCTTCTTCTTCCTTCTTCTTTCTTCTTCTTCTTCTTCTTCTTCTTCTTTCTTCTCTCTTCTTCGTTCTCCTCCTCCTTCTTCTTCTTCTTCTCCTCCCTCTTCTACCCTGTCTCCCCTTAGGAAATTACTGAAACCTTCAGTCAATGCATGGAGGATATTCTGACTTGTCTTGTCACAGTGTGTGTGTGTGTGTTGTGTGTTGTGTGTGGTGTGTGTGTGTGTGTGCGCGTGTGTTGTGCTGTACTGCACTGTACAGTGCTGTGCGTGCTGTGCTGTACTCCGTATCCCTCCTCTTCTCTCTCCATTCCCCCAGTCCCTCCTCTTCTCTCAACTCTCTCTCTCTCTCTCTCGCTCGCTCGCTCGCCTCCTCTCTCTCTCTCCTCTCTCTCTCTCTCTCTCTTCTCTCTCCTCTCTCATCATCATCTCTCTCTCCTCTCTCATCTCTCTCTCCCCCTGGGTGAGCAGTTTTCACTTGTGAGGCAAACTGTTTTGGCTGCTCTTCATTATTTAACTTAATTTTGTTAATTATTCATTATATGGTTACTATTGCAGTATAAAAATTTGTCTAACAGATACTAGTAAGTACAATGCCTGCAGAGGTACTGGCTTTTCGCCATACATGCGGTCGTTTTTTCCACAATTTACATTTTTTATGACCAAACGTGCAAAGCTTCAACTGCTAGGCAAGTCTACTCACAGAAAGCAAAGAAGCTCAGACACAGTGTGTGCTGCTGACTGTTATACTTTTTCAACTTTTGGCTGTGTGCTGGGGACATAAGAACAGAATCCTGGTCCTGATCATGAAACAGAAACACAACTCCAGTCCATGTTTAACCAACAATATGACAAATTGTTCACTCTCTTGACCAGAAACTAAATGAACGTTTCCAGTCATTTGGGATGGACTTCTGAACAAACTGGAAAGTATATGTCGTGCTATCCAAGAACAAGTGCAAGCTTTACATACAAGGACGACAAAGCTGGGGGAAGATTTTGCTGGCATATCCAAGAACAGACTAAGACTCAGGCAGTGATGAGCAATACAGAAGAACAGCTTGCTACAGTAGCAGCCGACATCGAAGACAAAATAGACAAACTCGAAGCGCATTCTCGCGAAACAATCTCCGGTTTTTCGGCATTCCAGAGATGGTGATGAAGACGACCATGCCTGTAGCATGAATGTGCTTGATGCCATAGAAACTGCAGTGCCAGGAAGACGATGGAACCAGGAGGACATCGTGTCTGCACATCGTCTGGGAGGAAAAGGAATGAAAACAGGAGACGACCACGCCCAGTCCTGGTGCAGTTTTGCAGTGGAGGGACAAAATGGACATCTTAACTAAGGGGCGAGAAAGACTGCTGAACAAAGGAATCCAGATTGCAGGAGATCTGACAACAAGGCAGCAGAACACTGTGAAAGAACACAGAGAAAGAGGCATCCAGCCTACTACAAAGGCAACCAGCTGGTGGTGGCAGGCCCCCTTCACTATCGGCCCTTGATTTCGTGGAATTTTTGGGCCGAAGTTGTTCGCCGTGATGCCCCTGGCAGCAGAAAAGGAAAAGCCAACATGGACCACCGCGGGAGCAAAGAAGAACTACGCAAGAAGACCAGTTCACCAAAGAAGATTACCATCATATCCCTATGATCGCACAGGAATACCAGTCACCATCGCCATCAGGGCCCTTCTTCTTCTTGGCATGAGGCACCTGGCTTCTATGGAAATTACTGGGGTGATGGTGGGGATTGGGACTACAGATACAGCCCATATAGCTGGCAATATTACACCGGCTACCAGGATTTCCGTGATGGTCCCCACCATGTCAACCAGCCATGCAACCTGGAGAACCTGGCTTCTGTGCCAGGTGAGGCTACTGGCGACAGGCAAACAGGAACACCAGCAAAGAATTCCTGCCGTCCCTGTGAATCAACACCAGGGCAATCAGCTTTGTCATCTGACTGTCAGCTGAACAACTCACAGTCTCCACAGGACGTGGCTGCTGAGGTGGTCACAGGAGTGACCACAGCTGAGGAGGGTATAGCTGCAGACATCAGGGCCAGTGGTGCTGGAGTCAGTTCTAGCACCAGTGCATCCCCTGTCCTGTCGCTGGAGGCACCAGACATGCCACCAGGACTGTGCCCACGCAACACGGTGCTCCTCGGGGGGAACCAGTTGGCTTCCCTCAGCCTCCTGGTGACAGCCCTGCATCATCCGGTGATCCACAGCACCGGGGGACCTTGTCCACGCAGCACGGCAATACTGAGGGGGAAGCAGAGAGCCCTGCTCAACTTCCGGGGGACAGCTCCACATCCGTGAACCGCAGTGCCGTGGGCTCTATCCACACAGCCTGATGGCACAGAGGGGAACCAGACCGCTGTACTCACCTCCCTGGGACACTTCACATCATCCTGTGGGGGAGATGGCTGATGGTGCTCGTGCTGATGTCAGCGGTCTGCTTGCTTCACCTGGACTTTTTGAAGTTGATGGGCAGAATGAGGAAGATACTGTTGGCATGACAGGTGCAGATCTTGGGACGGGTTGATGCAGATGTTACCACCCATGCCACACCAAAGGACACTGTTCCAAACAAACCAGGGCCCTCCAACAGCACAACAAGAAGCAGAAGACAAATGCTGCCCTGCGTTCCAAGAAAGACAACACAGTGTCAAATGGCCCAGCCAGCTCTGATGGTGCACTCAAACACAAACGTTTGTCTGACACCGAAAGACCCTTTAAGAAGCAAGTCTGTGGTTTCAACAGCAAGTGAAAGAAGACAGTTAACTTATCAGAAAGCATGTGTAACAAAAGCAGCAAAAACACCAACAAACAAAGCAACAATAGATAGATAAAGGCCTGGGCCATATCACACCTGACATTAATCCTAGTACACAAAAAAATCATTTGCGTTTTGTTTCATATAATATTGAAGAGTAGCAAGTTTGCATGATCCTGATGTGCAGACATATTTGGCAAGTTTTGATTTTTGTCTTTTAGTTGAAACTTTGTAACAAAATTTCCTCAGGCACAACATTTGTTTCCTGATCATGATATGTTTATATCACCTGCAGTTAGTTTATCAGGTGCTGCTAACTGCACGATTTTCTGGTGGTCTAATTCTGTTGGTTAAAAAAGAATTCGCTTCTCATGTTGAAAGTATTACTTTAGAATATGACAATGTATTGTTTTGCAACTTTCTAAAAAACTTTTTGAAACTGAACTACCTGTAGTCTTAGTCGGTGCTTACTTGCCCCCCAGCTCATCTGATTACTATCAAGAAACAGACATAATACAATGGTGTGCTATGCTAGAACATTGTATTCTTGATGTGATCGAGATATTAGCTGATGTTCTGTCATCTTATTTGGTGATTTCAATGCTCGAACTGGCAATGAAAATTCTGATGATTCTGATGCTGTAGAGAGTATTATTGATAGTTTTGATTACCGTAGGATGCTTGTGAACAGAACCTTTCGGGCATCTAGAGACTACACATTGAATGATTTTGGTAGATATCTTTTTAATGTTTGTGATGAATTTGACTTATGTATCATGAATGGTTTTTGGTGATGTAAATTCTGCCCGTTTCACTTACATTTCTCCTACTGGATGCAGTGTTGTGGATTATTTTATTGTATCAAAGGCATTACTACAGTTTTCACTAAGAATGAATGTTGGGCCCAAAAAGTTGAGTCAAAACATATGCCAGTTGAACTCTCTTTTAATTGTGATGACCCCAAAAAAAAAATTAGAAATAAAGCTTGAAAATTTCAAATTAGATAAATTTGTATGGAAAAAAGAAAAAGTAATGAATTCTTTGGAAAATTAGTCAGTTGAAGTAAGGGAGAACTTTGATAAAGCAGAAGACTTTATTGATAAAGGATATTAATGAGTCAATAACCACATTAACAAAGTTCTTCTTAAAGCAGGCTCATGTATGAAGACAGTCATACACATAGGACAGAAAAAGTCTCAAAAATGGTTTGATAAAGAATGTAGAGAGAGTAGAAAATTAGTTAGACAGAAGTTAAGAAAATTTAACAATACTAACAACCCTGATGACAATATATTGTATCAGAAAACCGTAGACAGTACAAAGAATTACTAAGGCAAAAAAGGCAAAGTACCGCAGCGATCTGCTTCACTCACTACAAGAAAATACTAACAATCCTTCAGAGTTTTGGTCAAAAATTAAGAATATTTGAGTACAAAGAGTTCAACACCTAACACTATAAGCAAGTTGCAATGGTTTGAATATTTTCATGGCCTGTTAATGATCAAGAACAGACTGAGAGAAGAAGTATTGAAAAATGCTGAAATTAATGGAAATGTAACTTCTGACACTGAAAAATAGAGCAGGACATCTCTGAAAATGAAGTTTATGCAGCTATAAAGCATTAAAGAATGGCAAGTCTGCAGGGCCAGATGGTGTCATAGGTGAATTCTTAAAAAATGTGCTTCATCTCTTGTGCCCTACCTAACAAATTTTTTCAATAAATTATTTTCAACAGGAACTTATCCCCTGTCCTGACAGAATCTGTAATCCAGCCAATACATAAAAGGCGATACAAACAACCCAGATAACTACCGAGGAATATCTCTTTTAAATATCTCAAGCAATTATACAGCCACATACTTAAACAACCGTTTGAATGAGTGGATTGAAGAAAACAAGTTGATAGGAGAATACCAAGCAGGCTTCCGTAAAAGATACAGTACAATCGACCATATCTTTACAATATTTTCAACAATACAAAAGCAATTGGTTTATCATAAAAAGTTATATGTAGCTTTCATAGATTTTAGAAAAGCTTTCGACTCAATAGATAGGACTAAACTGTGGAATGTTCTGGAAAAGAAAGGACTTAAGGGCAATAGTAGAATGTATAAAGCAATAGTTAGTATGTATAACATTGTGCAGGCAAAGGTCAGAGTTAAGGGGGAGTTAACAGAGTCTTTTACATGTCCACTGGGAGTCAAACAAGGAGAAATATGTAGCCCTGTATTATTTTTACTGCTTATTGATGAAGTAGCAAGAGAACTTGCCCACCCTGGAGCATGGCATCCAGTTATTTCCTGACTTTGTTGAAATATGTGTATTAATGTTTGCTGATGATGTTTATTCTTTTGTCAGATTCTGTGTGTGGCTTACAAAAGCAACTAAACGTTTTTCATGAGACAGCACAAAAATTAGTCTAAACGTTAAATTTAGCAAATCGAATATAGTTGTGTTTAGAAATGGTGGTCATTTAGCACTCAATGAGAAATGGTCGTATGGTACTGATTGCATGAAGGTTGTAAATGCATACAAATATCTTGGCATAATCTATCCACTAGATTGTCATTTTCACATGCTCTGACGATATGGCAAGCCGAGCAAGAAAAGGTATCATAAGCATTTTGAGACTACTTAATACACTTGGGGAAAAATCTCATAAGATATTCTTTAAATTATTTGACACCCCAAATACAGCCTATGTTGACTTATGTGCAGAGGTCTGGGGATTAAATACTGACTTGAAAATTGTTGAACGTGTACACCTCTTTGCTATCAAGCGCTTTCTAAATTGAGCATTAGAACTCCTAATGACCTAGTTTACAGTGAAACAGGTAGATACCCACTTTTTGTTAACATATTCACAAAGGGAGTTAGATTCTGGTTGAGGGTTATACAGATGAGAGATGACGGCTTCCCCATAAAGCTTATAAGATGTTCAGTTCTTTTGCATGAAAGGAACAAGAGATCATGGGCTTCATCATTATGTTTCTTCCTGTACCAGTATGGTTTTAGTGATGCTTGGGAAAATCAAGGAGTAGGTGATGAGAAAATGTTTATTAAAATGCTAAAGGAACGGTTAACTGCTGTTTATGTTCAGGAGTGGACAGAAAGTATCCACAGTCACGAAAGATACACTGTGTACTCAACATTTAAATCTAACTTTTCTGTGCCACTTTTTCTACAACATATTAAACATATAAAAGCAAGGAATTGTCTGATACGATTACGCCTAGGTGTCTCTCAGCTGAAAGTACATAAACTGCGTTTCAGAAGGAATCTGTCAGAAGCAGACCTAATGTGTCCAGTATGTCAGTGCGGCACAGAAACAGAAATTCACTTTGTATTAGTGTGTCCAGCATACACCGACATCAGGGAACAGTTTATTGCAAAAAAGTATTACAATAGTCCATCATTGTTTAAGTTAACTATGTTACTTGCATCTGAAAATAAGCTGATTAACAATCGTCTTGCTAATTTTGTTATGAAAGCATTTGATAAGCGCAGCACGCTAGTAGCAGAGCAAGCTTAATGGCATATCTAGTAATGCATGTATTTGTTTTGTATCAAATGCTATGTCTTGTGTGATTATTTGTTTATGTACACCCCAGTGATATGGGCCATAGGCCTAATCATTAAACGATTCAGAGTTCAGAGTTCAGAGTTCAGAGTTCTCTCTCTCTCTCTCTCTCTCTCTCTCTCTCTCCTAGCACTGCAATCATGCTTATGAGTATGAAAGTTCTCATGCCCTTTCTACATAAAAGGTTTAAGAGGGGGCAAGCGGGGGACAGCCCAAGTGGTCAGTGTTGAGTTAGTAATCCGACGGCCAGAGTTCGAGCCACTACCGAGACACCCGTTTGAGGGAGTTTACCCTTGGAGTTGACATCAGTACGGACTCCACTCCACCCATAATCTTTCGGATGAGACTATAAACCCGAAATCACGGTGAGAAAAAGCAAGCAGAACATCTTGCGCACACATTAAAGCCTCTTCCACTTTTCGTAAGAGTAGGTCATTGTGTGCCTGTGGAAGCAGATGACAATTTAGAAAAAACACATACACACACACGCGCGCATGCGCGCGCGCGCGCACTGGTGTCGTGTTTAGACATCATCGAACCACGAAATCGGAATGCGTTACCTTTACGGTGGACAGAACGGTTGCTTACACGAAAATGTCATCATTGGTAGACATCGGAACTATAGCTATGTATGTTTGTCCGTCGTGTCCGACGATGACCTCCAAAACAGCAGAGGAGGCAGCTGCTGTTTCGGAAACTGGGCATAAATTTGATTATAGTGGAGATGCCTTGCCCACAGTACATCCCCACTATCTCGGCCAAGTGGGCATAAGGACAGTCAGCGTTGGAGATGTTCTCCAAAGGCCAACCAGCCCCCAGGGCTGCAGCACATAAGGACTGTGCGAGTCAAGTCTCCTAGTCAGAGTCATACTCGATCACTAAAGACTAAGCTGTAAAGTGGAATTCCATGAGTGGGAAAGAAAGCCACTGGTCATACAGCCTCTCACCTTGCTGTTGTTGCCCCCCGCAGCGTCAATGGTTTAATCAAGAACTGTGATAAAGCCCAGGCGCTAGGAACGAAAAGAAAACCCACCCAAAAAACCAACCAACCAACCAAACAAACAAACATCAATGAATCTTTTTTTCCTCCATACTGCTATCACAACAACCACCACCACCACAACGTTCATCACCTGGCACCACCACCACCATCACCATCACCACCACCACCATCACCACCACCACCACCACCACAATCACCACAACCACCACCACCACCACCACCACCACCACTACATCGTCTAATATCACTTTTGAGTGAACAGACATAAAATCGAGGCAACAACAACACACACAATCACACATACACACACAACATACACACACATCATCACCAGACCCCAGATATACATTCATGTGCAGCACGAGTAAGGTTTGGAAAAAACTTAATAATAAATACTGTATCTGTATATCTGCCTAAGGGACCAAATGAACTGAATACTGAGTGGATACACAACCTTAAAGATAATGAAAAGTGGTTCATAGCAGGAGATTTTAATGCACATGCCCCCTTCTGGGATAAAGAATGTAGAAAAATATCTCATAATCGATTTGTAGAAAACATAGTTGATTCATGTCTATGCTTGCTAAATGACGGCAGTGTCACCAGAATTCCAGACATTGCTAGTCACAAAGCATCAGCTTTAGATCTATCATTTGTGTCTCCTGCATTAGCTCCAGAGTGTGAGTGGTCAACGTATAAGGACACCCTTGGCAGCGATCACCTGCCTATTATCACAACTTTTGGTGGAACAACAACTTTCTGTGACACTAAGGAAGACAAAATCCCCAAATTTAACTATAAAAAAGCTGATTGGAAGAAGTTTGAAGACATTCTAACAGTTTACAACACTGACGGCTTTGACACTGACAACATTGACCACTTCTATTCCACTTTTACTGAGACCATCCTTCATACTGCCACTTTATCTATCCCCAAAATTAATACGTTAAAAACAAATAAACATCAGGGAAATATATGGTGGACACCAGCTTGTGAGGAAGCATTTAAAAATAAACGCTTAATGTATAAAATTTATTTAAAAGATAAAACATCAGAAAATAATGTAAAACAGAAACAAGCTAAAATTCATTGTAACCTTGTTGTAGCTCAGGCTAAGAGACAATTTTGGACTTCTTTTTGTACCACCGAAATTTCAAATCATAAGGACCTTAAAAAGGTTTGGGAAAAATTTCATGAAATGAAAAGAGGTGTTAGTTTACCAACTTGTCCAGTGAGACTGGAGAACAAAGAATTTCCATCAAATTTAGAAAAGGCAGAGGCATTTGCAGACATGTTTTCAAAATCAATGTGTCTTGAAGGCTTGTCACTTAAGTGTAAGAAATATAGAACAGAAGAAAGTAAAACAGAATATGCCGACCCAGTCTCTGACAACAGTTCATACATTAATGCTCCAATTTCAGTGGATGAAGTTAGAGATGCTTTATTCTCTCTCTCTAACAAAAAAACATCTGTTGGATTAGATGCAGTTTCTAATGACATGTTAAAACATCTACCAGCAAACTTCATTTTTCTACTTCATAAACTGTTCAATAAATGTTGGATTGAAGGTGTTATGCCAGTAAGGTGGAAACAGTCCATTGTCGTTCCAATTCATAAACAGGGAAAGCCCAGAACAGACAAATCTAGCTACAGACCAATTGCTTTGACCTCACATACTTGCAAGTTGATGGAGAGAATTATTATTAAAAGGCTTATGTACTTCTGTGATAAAAATAAAATAATCCCGGTTAATCAAGCGGGTTTTCAAAAAGATAGATCTGCCATAGATAACTTGGTTAAGCTATCAACGCATATAAAAATTCAGTTTGCAAGAAGAAAGAACGTTCTTGCAACATTTTTTGATATACAAAAGGCGTATGATCAAGTTTGGCATGCGAAGTTGCTACATAACTTAAGAATCTGGGTTTTCTGGGTATTTCTATCACTATATTAAAGGTTTTTTGACTAACAGAAGTATACAGGTTAGAGTAGCTAAATCATATTCAAGTTTTAGATCTCTTCATATGGGACTACCTCAAGGTTCTGTAATATCGCCTCTCTTGTTTAATGTTTTGCTGCATGATCTCCCTGTGAAATTGTCAAAGGAAGTCGTCTTAGTGCAATATGCAGATGATATATGCATGTGGATGAATGTTTCTATGAAACGAAACACACCAAAAAGAGCGTTAAACTACATTAAAAAGGTATACCAAACCAACTTAACAACATCGATAACTATATGCTCGAAAATGGATTTACTTTATCCACAGAAGAAACGTACACTGTGCTTTTTAACAATAGCAGTAATCCAGATGAGCTACCAGCATTAGAATTGGGACCGACGTTATTGAGTATAAAGATACTGTAAAGTTCTTGGGTGTTATTCTCACTTCCAAGCTAACTTGGAATGCACATATTGAACACAATTTAACTAAAGCAAAGAAAGGCTTAAACTTTTTGAAGATGGTAAGTAAACAGTTCTGGGGCCAAGACACATTAAATCTGAAATATTTAGCTACTTCTCTTATTCGTTCAAAATTATCGTATGGCCAAGAGGTATTTTTCAGTGCTCCTAAGTATTTACTTAAAAAGTTACAAAGTATAGACTGCAAAGCATACAGGCTGGCTCTTGGTGTGCCTTATCACGCCTCAGCCCTGGGAACATATAACGAAGTCGGCATGTTGCCTTTGGATGATTACCGTCAACTGGCATGTGCTAAATATGTGCTTAGAAACAAACGACTGAAAACTTTATTTCAGAAGAAATAGAAGTACAATCAGAATTGGATTTTCCTAAAAGAGCGAAATATATTGCCTCTATAATGCCCATAAGTACATATGTGTCTGATCTGGTACAAAACTCTGAAGTCAATCAACACAGCATGGATACACGAGAAGCAATCTTACCTTGTCCATCATGGAGATGAATAAAGCACACTTGACATAGAGGTGTCTAAGGTAAACAAGAATGACAATTTGAATATAATGGTTTCTGATGTCCGATCCCACATTCATCATAAATATGTTGACCATTTACAAATTTATACAGACGGATCACGTCTAGATAATCAAGAAACAGGTTCTGCTTTTGTTATACCAGCGTTGAAAATTGAAAAATCATACTATGTTGGTAAACATCACTCGATATTTACAGCAGAACTAATAGCAATATTAATGGGTCTTACTTATATTCTTGATTTGCCATTGTATATATTTCGAATCCTTCTTTGCGTTGATTCTAAGTCGGTATTGTATGCTTTAAAATCTCCATGTTATAAGAAAACTTCAAAAATTATATTAGAAATTAAGCATGTTATCCATCTCTTAACCTTAAAGGGCATAAGTGTTAATTTTTGTTGGGTGCCTTCACACACTGGATTCTTTCCAAATGAGTGGGCGGATAGAGCTGCCAAAAAAGGTGCAAAACATGAACGGGATGCAATAGAATTGCATGTGCCTCTATCCTTAAAAGAGGGGTACAGCTTACTAGAACAAAAATCATGGAGAAAGGTCACCGAAACTAATCAGCAAAATGATAGATCTTTAACTAGAACTGCAATTAACACCGATAATTTTACAGTCGTGAACCATTCAAAGGATTGTGTAAATGTTTTTACGTCAAGAAGAATAACTGCTTTATTTTATAGAATGAAATTAAATGCATTGATAACCAAATTCAGCAAAAATGGTAAATGTCTATGTGGTGAGAATATCACCAATACTCATATACTTTTTGACTGCCAGAGTGTAAAACCTTTCATGCCCCATTTTTCTGAAAATTCCCTTACCAGCATATTCAATAATTTATAAACTGGCATTTTATATTGTGAAAGGCCTTTATCGCAGTCCCTTAGGACATTTGTTATAGTTGCATTAATGTTAATGACATGTTTTTAGGTTTTTATAATTCCTGTTGCATTGCCAAGTTTCTTTATGTGAATTTTTTGTAAAAGCATGGTTGGTGTTGGTTTTTTTTTGTTGTTGTTGTTTTTTGGGGGGTTTTGTGGGTTTTTTTGGGGGGAGCTAATTTTTATTTTTTTTTTATTTTTATCTATTTTTTGTTGTAAATAAGACATCCACCCCTCCATTTGTTCCCCCTCGTCTAATATCACTAGAAGTGAACAGACGTAAAATTGAAGTCAACAACAACACACATCATCACCACCACCACCATCACCACCACCACCATCACCACCACCACTTGTGTCTTTGATATATTTGATATATTTGATGTGTATCAATCTGCCTGTCAGTATTGTAATTGCCCTTCATGGGATGATTAAAGTGTTTTTGACTTGACTTGACTTGACTTGACTATCATCACCACCACCATCATCACCATCACCGCCACCATCACCACCACCACCATCACCACCACAACCATCCCCACCACCACCACCACCATCACCACCACCACCATCACCACCACCACCACCATCATCACCACCACCAACCCTCACCACCATCACCACCACCACCATCACCACCATAATCACCACCACCACCACCATCACCCCCACCATCACCATCACCAACACCACCATCATCACCATCCACCCTCTGTCCTTTGCGTAGGGTCCCAACCATCTGTCAGAGGTTCTGCTGAAGAAGCTTCGTCAGGATCGTCACATCCACCTGGTGGCCTCCAGCATGAAAGGCCTCTTCTTCCTTCGCTTGGCCATCTGCGGCCCCTTCACCCAGTCCTCTGACGTCAGCTATGCCTGGAACGTCATCAGAAAGGCCGCTTCTGACGTCATCCTTACTTCTGCTGATGGTGTTGAAAAGGATTCGAGTTGAGAGAGGGGGAGGTTATTCGTGGAGTGTTGAGCTTTAAGTCTAGTCGAGTCAAAACTTGGATCATCCCGTGAAGGGCAAATTACGAGTTTTTGTTTGTTTGTTGTTGTTGTTGTTGCTGGTGTTGTTGTTGAGTTGCTGTTGGTGTTGTTGTTTGTGTGTGTGTGTGGGGGGGGGGGGTTGAATTGATATGTTATGTCAATAAAAACTGGAGTAGTACTGATGACCATCTTTGGTCAAGGGATTGATTGTTGTTGATGCTGTTGATGATAAAGTTAGTTGAATGTTTTGACCCAAATGAATGCCTACACGAATGAAATGAATAAAAGGAATAATGAAAAGAAACAATTAAACAAAACGAGTTTTTTGTGGTGTGGTGTGGTGTGCTGGTGGTGTGGTGTGGTGTGGTGGTGTTGTGTGTGTGGTGTGGTGTGTTTGTGGTGTGGTGTGTTTGTGGTGTGTGTGTGTGTGTGTGTGTGTGTGTGTATGTGTGTGTGTGTGTGTGTGTGTGTGTGTGTGTGTGTGTGTGTGTGTGTGTGTGTGTGGTGTGTGTGTGTGTGTGTGTGTCTTCAATTTTACGTCTGTTCACTTAAAGTGATATTAGACGAGTGTGTGTGTGTGTGTGTGTGTGTGTGTGTGTGTTTTGTGTGTGTGTGTGTGTGTGTGTGTGTGTGTGTGGTGTGTGTGTGTGTGTGTGTTGTAGCGGCGCTAGCTCTTTACTTTTCATACACACCACAGCTTTTGCACAATGTTCATTACATGCGTGGCATTATTTCATTATTGCTAAGTACTATTCTGCATGAAAGAATTTTCAGGGCACATTCACAATACCAAACAAATTGCTGGGCTTTCAGAGAAAAAATACTAGGAAATAAACACAGCTCATATGGATCCCACTCGCTTTCCCCAGCCAAGGTTAAGCAGCGTCGAGCGTGGTTACCAGTTGCATGGGTGACCGTTTGCGCGCCTTGGCTTCAGTACAGTCCCCCAGCTCACCCAGCTGTAAATGGGTGCCTGCCTCTTTAGGGTCAGGGAAGGTAAAGCAGCGAGGGAGAGGAGATTGGAGCCGCACTCATTATGCTGGCCCTTAGAGAAGTGAGGTCTCTGACGCCTCGCTCCCCTACGACTTTATAGGTCATGGAAACACCTTTACCTTTACTTACATATGGATCGGTGGTCAAGAGGTAATGCACCTGCGTAGAAAGCGAGAACTGCAGGTTCGATCCCCGTTTGAGCCCAAACTTTTCCCCAATCCACTAGACCTTGAGTGGTGGTCTGTGTGCCAGTCTTTCGGATGAGATGATAAACCGAGGTCTCGTGTGCAACACATTCAGCGTACATAAAAGAACCCATAGCAACAAGATAGTCGTCTCTAGTAAAAAAAAATAAAATAAAAAAAAATTATGTAGTAAACAGCCACTCTGATAGGAAAGCAAGTTCACATGCAGACACGAAAACGTAAAAAAAATAATAAAAATAATAAGAAGAAGAAGAAGAACCTGTGGCACTGCTCTTGTGGCGACATGCTTTCTTCATGAAGAGCAGTCCAAATTTCCAAGTAAAGAAATCTTTCTGTGACTCTAAGTAGTATATAATACAATAAAACACAATACAAAAATGATTATTTTTATGACAACTAATTTCCGTTTAAAATGTTACAATGAAATGCAAAGAAAACCAAGTGTCCGTATTAATTAGTCTTGAATTGTAAAGGCAAACATATTTTTTCTTTTGTCAAAGGATTTTTTCATATTTTTAATTTCGATATGAATAAACACAGCAAACTAAACAACAAGAGTAGTAAGATATCTATGATATATCACTGGACATCAATGCTTTGATGTCGCCAAAAACTTTTTTTATAAAGGTACGATTTTTTAAAATTGAAACAATAACACAAAAATAAGGAAACTACTACTTAACTGTTATAGATAGATAGATAGATAGATAGATAGATAGATAGATAGATAGATAGATAGATAGATAGATAGATAGATAGATAGATAAATAAGTAGGTAGGTAGGTAGGTAGATACGTAGATAGGTAGATAGATAGATAGATAGATAGATAGATAGATAGATAGATAGATAGATAGATAGATAGATAGATAGATAGATAGATAGATAGATAGATAGATAGATAGATAGATAGATAGATAGGTAGGTAGGTAGGTAGGAAGTTAGGTCACCAATGTTGTTCTTTGACAAATCATAGGCTATCTTCTCGTGGGGTTTTTTAACAGTTTTTGAGAAATCATTTTTCATAAGATGAAGACGTTGTAATAGCTTGCCTAACCCTGTTTTCTTCTACTACTATTTAGTCATCTTAGAGCATTCTAAAGTTTTAAAAATTACACACACACAAAATATAAAATCATTAACTGTGAATTTCACAACTCGAATGAAATATTGATAGCACACACACACACAACACACACACACACACACACACACACACACACACACACACACACACACACACACACACACACACACAAAACACACACACAAAATTTTAACCTGGGAAGAGGGAAAGAAAGAAAGAAGAGAACTTTAAATGGAGGAAAAACGAACAGGAGAAAACATCTGCAAACCATGGGGGCCTGGATAGCGCAGTGGTTAGAGCGTTGAGCGCGTGACCTGACGGCCTGGGTTCAAGCCACTACAGAAGCAAGTATTCGAGGGGATGTTCCCCCCGCCTTGAGGTAACAACAGTACCGACTCCACTCCCCCGAAAGTCCTGTGGGTGAGAGTATAAACTGAGTTCCCGTGTATAAACGCATGCAGAACATCTTGAGCACATGTTTAAACCCCGTTCCGCCGTACGGAAGAGTAGGCCGTTTCATGTCGGTGGGAACGGATGACATTTTTTTTTCTAATAGCGCGTGCACACTGGCGTCGTTTTGGTTTGGGTTTTTTTTTTTATAGAAATTATCCCCGAAGTCAGAATGCGGCTACCTTACTGGTGTGCAATTTGTGGCATACGCAAAACCTTACCACTGGTGAACCTCGGAGCTCTAGCTGAGGAACAAAAAATATTGTAACATATAATAAAGTAAAGGTGTCCCATACCCTATAAGGTCGTAGGGGAGCGAGGCGTCAGAGACCTCAACTTCTCTAGGGGCCAGCATATTGAGGGCGGGGCCCGTCTCCTCTCCCTCGCTGCTTTACCTTCCCTGACCCTAAAGAGGGCAGGTACCCATTTACAGCTGGGGGAGCTGAGGGAACTGTACTGAAGCCAAGGCGCGCAAACGGTCACCCATCCAAGTGGTAACCACGCTCGATGCTGCTTAAACCTTGGCTGGGGGAATAGCAAGTTCTCCGACCACTGAGCTATCCCGTCCCCCCACATAAAAGGGACATAGAGAATTGGGTTCGGCAGCTGAGGTGAGACCGTGCTTTTTACGCTGTCCTGCTCTGCCACAGAGTGCAGATGAGTTCCCTGAGGGGATGCTGGGACCCTTTCGGTATGAATAGCATCCCCACCTTCTAGAAGTTCTGTACAAGGAATTCTCTCTTTTCTATCCCTCTCTTTCAGCGCCTGGGTTTTATCACAGTTCTTGATTAAACCATTGACGCTGGGGCCAACAGCAAAGTGAGAGGCTGCATGACCAGTGGCTTTCCCACTCATGGAATTCCACTTTACAGCTTAGTCTTTAGTGATCGACTATGACTCTCTGACTAGGAGGCTTGACTCGCACAGTCCTTATGTGCTGCAGCCCTGGGGGCTGGTTGGCCTTTGGAGAACATCTCCAACACTGACTGTCCTTATGCTCACTTGGCCGAGAGAGTGAGGATGTACTTTGGGCAAGGCATCTCCACTATAATCAAATTTCTGCCCAGTTTCCAAAACAGCAGCTGCCTCCTCTGCTGTTTTGGAGTCATCGTCGGACACGACGAAC
>CM054167.1:1753161-1770352 GCA_028751875.1 Rapana venosa
TGGGGATGTATTGCTGTTAGGTTTATTCTCCTTAGGTTTATTCTCCTTTTGAATTTGTTTCTAATCCTCCATATCCCAAAAGGGGTGAAAGGATTTAAATCTTGAATCTTGAAATATTGAGTTTGTGCGAATGGTGTATAGAGGAGTGGGTGGGTGCTGTGTTGATGAGCCCATAAAAGAGAAAGAGGGAAAATTAGCGTTGATAGAAAAGAAGCAAAATGTAATGAATTAAAATCACAGTTTTGAATATTCACAAGGTCAAAGACGCGAAAGCTCTATGGGCAAAAATCGAAGAGTCTAATCGGTGGAGAACACAGCGCCTTTGCGTCACAACCGTGGGTTGGTAGAGTGACTCACACAAGATAATTACGTCACGATTTCTTTTGAAATGTAACAAGATAATTACGTCACAGTTTAATTTTAACTCACACAAGATAATTTCGTCACAATTTCTTTTGAAATGTACAAGATAATTACGACACCGTTTTTGTGTCTAAAGAGTGTGGAACACATAATTGAATGTTTCTTTGATAAGGTGATAAACGTGCTATTCGGCAATACGATAGAGAAGTGTGTATGTTTTTAATCTAAACAAAACAAGATACTAGCATCCAAAACTTTTTTAAGGATGTAAAAGTTACGGATTTAAAGTTATATTGTGCATTTTCAGGCCCCCAAAGTACATTATGGTTGCGTCAGAATTATGCATATTTATGGTACCATTATTTTATGTTTTAAACCGATAAGTAGTCATCAAATCTTTATTCTATGGGGTGACATATGTATGTTTGTCAGTCGTGTCCGACGATGATCTCCAAAACAGCAGAGGAGGCAGCTGCTGTTTTGGAAACTGGGCAGAAATTTGATTATAGTGGATATGCCTTGCCCACAGTACATCCCCACTCTCTCGGCCAAGTGGGCATAAGGACAGTCAGCGTTGGAGATGTTCTCCAAAGGCCAACCAGCCCCCAGGGCTGCAGCACATAAGGACTGTGTGAGTCAAGCCTCCTAGTCAGAGAGTCATAGTCGATCATTAAACACTAAGCTTCAAAGTGGAATTCCATGAGTGGGAAAGCCACTGGTCATACAGCCTCTCACTTTGCTGTTGCCCCCAGCGTCAATGGTTTAATCAAGAACTGTGATAAAGCCCAGGCGCTGACGGCAGAGGGTGACATATAGAGCATTGTAAAGTCACAAAATACATATATACCTCACAGCTATGTATGTTCACCCATGTGCATGCATGCGTGCGTGCGTGCGTGCGTGTGTGTGTGGTGTGTGTTGTGTGTGCGCGCGCGCGTGTGTGTGTGTGTTTTGTGTGTGTGTGTGTGTGTTGTGTGTGTGTGTGTGTGTGTGTGTGTGTGACATGAACAGAAGGTTTTTCTTCTCTCAGAACTTAGTTTGCAGAGAGAAAAACACACCATTTTTGTGTCTTAATTGTATGATTTGGAAAATGGACACATTCTAGTTAAGGCGTTATTATCCTGTGTCAGCATTTGTAATGAGAAATATACACCAAATTTAAAAGAAGATTAGGTGTTGGTCGTAATATTTGAGATATGATTGTGTGTGCTTATAATGTGAAAAATGCAAGATATTTACAAAAGGATTGTATGTGTTTATAAAGTGAAAAACACAAGATATTTACAATAGCTTTCTATATGTTTATAATGTGGAAAACACAAGATATTTTCAATAGGATTGTATGTGTTTATAATGTGAAAAACACAAGATATTTACAATAGAATTGTGTGTGTTTATAATGTGAAAAACACAAGATATTTACAATAGCTTTCTATATGTTTATAATGTGAAAAACACAAGATATTTACAATAGGATTGTGTGTGTTTATAATGTGAAAAACACAAGATATTTACAATAGAATTGTGTGTGTTTATAATGTGAAAAACACGAGATATTTACAATAGGATTGTATGTGTTTATAATGTGAAAAACACAAGATATTTACGATAGGATTGTGTGTGTTTATAATGTGAAAAACGCAAGATATTTATAATAGGAATGTATGTGTTTATAATATAAAAACGGAATATTTACAACAGAATTGCATGTTTTTTTGTCATGTGAACAATACGGAATATTTACAACATATATGTGTATTTATAATGCGTAGAACACAAGATATTTACAATAGATTGTAAGTATCCATAATATGAAAAATACACGATATAAACAATGTGTGTGTGTGTGTTAAATCTGAAACATGCACGATATTTCAGACAGTATTGCGTGTGTGTTTTTAATGGGAATACCTAGTAATCATTTTATTCAAGCAAGTTTTTGTTTGTGCTGATGTAGAAAACAAAGGCTATTTGAAAGACTACTGTTGCCAAAGCGCTACTGAGTTGGCAATATTAACAATCGTAATATTCAAGTCAAGACTCTGTGTGTTAGTACATTGAAAAATATGTAATATTCAAGACGGTATTTCCCATCTGTAAATGGGTACCTGCCCTCTTTAGGGTCAGGGAAGGTAAAGCAGCGAGGGAGAGGAGATGGGCGCCGCCCTCAATATGCTGCCCCTTGAGAATTTGAGGTCTCTGACGCCTCGCTCCCCTACGACCTTATAGATTATGGGACACCTTACCTTATTTCCCATCAGTAACCAGTATTCAAAACAGGAATTGTGTGTTTGTAAAGCGAAAAGCGGACGATATGTAATACAGGATTGTGTTTTGTAATATATAAAACACAATGTGTGTGTGTGTGCGTGTGTGTGTGTGGTGGTGTGTTGTTGTGTGTGTGTGTGTGTGTGTGTGTGTGTGTGTGTGTGTGTGTGTGTGTGTGTGTGTGTGTGTGTGTGTGTAGGGTAAAACCAAACGATGTTTATTTATTTTTCTTATCATTCTTTTATTTCGATGACAATGGAATAAATACTCATGTGGTTTTTTTCATCAAGTCCCCGTGTGTATGCAGTTTTGTACATTTTGTCATCCGTTCCCACCGGCACACAAGGGTTTACTCTTCCGAAAAGCGGAACGGGTTTTAACGTATGCGCAAGATTTTTAAAGCATGTGTGTGTGTGTGGTGTGTGTGCGGTATTTGTGTGTATATGCGTTGTGTGTTTGTGTGTGTGTATGTGTGGGTGTGTGTATGTGTGTGTGGGTGTGTGTGTGTGTGTGTGTGTGTGTGTGTGTGTGTGTGTGTGTGTGTGTGTGTTGTGTGTGTATGTGTGTTGTGGGGGTATGTGTGTGTGGTGTGTGTGTGTGTGTGTGTGTGTGTATATGCGTAGTGTGTGTGTGTGTGTGTGTTGTGTGTGTTCATGCGTGTGTATGTGTGTGTTTTGTGTGTGTATGTGTGTGTGTGTGTGTGTGTGTGTGTGTGTGTGTGTGTGTGTGTGTGTGTGTGTGTGTGTGTGTGTGTTGTGTGTGTGTGTGTGTGTGTGTGTGTGTGTGTGTGTTGCAGGGTGAAAGACACGGACTACTTGCGATACAATTTTGAGGTGGACCCCCTGTATCTCAAACAGGATCTGGGTGGTGACGTCATGCCGGACTTCCGGGTAAGTTGGCAGCCTCTTTGTCACTCTGCGTGCGTACGTGTGTGCTTCTCCTTCTTCTTCTTCTTCTTCTTCTTCTTTTTCTTGTTCTTCTTCTTCTTCTTCTTCTTCTTCTTCTTCTTCTTCTTATTATTATTATTATTATTATTATTATTAGTATTATTAGTATTATTATTATTATTATTATTATCGTTATTATTATGATTTCTTCTAATATCACTGAGAGTGAATAGACATACAATCGAAGACAGCAACAACAGCATTATTTCTTCTTTTATTTCGAGGAAACATGGAAAAATAAGCACTCAGGTGCTTTTTTTTTTTTTACAGCCAGGCGCCCCGTGTGTATGTAGTTTTGTAAATGTTATCATCCCGTTGCCACTGGCACACAGTGGCCAACTCTTCCGAAAAGCGGAACGGGGTTTGACGTGTGTGCAAGATGTTCTGCGTGCGTTCGCACACATGTGTGTGCCATGTGTTCCATTTCTGTTTAGGGAAGCGTGCCATGTTTCAGTTCTGTTTAGGGAAGCGTGCTATGTGTTTCAGCTCTGTTTTTGGGAAGCATGCCATGTGTTTCAGCTCTGTTTATGAAAGCATGCCATGTGTTTCAGCTCTGTTTATGAAAGCATGTCATGTGTTTCAGATCTGTTTAGGGAAGCGTGCCATGTGTATTAGCGCTGGTTGGGAAATTATGCTATGTTTCAGCATTGTTCAGAAAATTGTCCCATGTGTTTCAGCAGTGTTTAGAAAATTTTGCCATGTGTTTCAGCAGTGTTTAGAAAATTCTTCTATGTGTTTCAACAGTATTTTAAAAAATGGTGCTATTTGTTTCAGAAATGTTTAGGGAAGCGATCGATATTGTTCAACACTGTTTAGGAAAGAGTATCATGTAAATCAGCACACTTTCGGATGACATGTTATATCTCAGCAATGTTTTAGAAAAACGTGCCATATTTCAGCTTTTTTTCTCTTTCTTTCTTTCTTTGTGTTAGGAAAATGTGTCATATGTCAGCACTATATGTCAGTGAAGCAATTCAGCGCGTTTAGTGAACATATCATGGATTCCAGCACTATTTTGTGAAAGTCGTGCATTTCAGCAAGGTTTTGTGTTGGTGTTTTTGTGAAGGACGTGGGTTTCATTGAGTATGCTTGGGGAAAATTTTTTAAAATTTATTTTTTTTATCTGGTAAGGGAAAAAAACCATTTTGCGTTTTTAACTCATCCCCCGTGTGTATGCTGTTTTTTGTGTAATTTTTTCATCGTTTTCCCACCGGCACACAGGGCCCTACTTTTCAAAAAAAAGAAAGGTTTTAAAAACGTGTGGCAGATTTTTTCTGGTGCTTGGCACACGGGGCCCGGTTTTGTCTACCCAAAGGAAAAACTTTTTTGGGAGGTAGGTCGAGCTGTGTTAACCCCGGGGAAATATCCCCAAAAAGGGTTAAAACAGGGGGTTGTCGATTGGGCAGCGCAATTTTTTTTAACCCCTAGGTTCCCGCCCCACATGGGGTTTTTCAGAATTTTTGGGGACTAGTTTGAAATGCAGCGGTTTTGTTTAGTGAAGGTTTGTAAAATTTTGGAGCTTAGAAAAAGTGTCCCACTTTCAGCAGGTTTTTTTTGGGTGGGGGGTGGGGGGTTTTTTTCTATTAAAGGTATGGAGTTTCTTGGTGATTTTTGTAAAGCGTGTCAAATGTTTCAGCGTTTTTGTGATGTCCTTTTCGTTTAGCTTTTCGAGCTTTTCAGTCAAGGTTTTTTGGGGTGTTTCAGGGGTTTTTGGGATTCATGTCAATCTCAAGGTGTATGTGTTTCAGCAGTTTAGTCAAGCGGTTGTGTTTTCAGGGGTTTTTGTGATGCTCTTTTCCTTATAGCATTTTGAAAATCGGGCGTGGTGGTTTCAACGTTTTGTTTGTCTTTGTTTGGGGCTATTGAAATTTTCTTTTTTTTGGGTTCCCAGTATATTCCCCCACTCCCCTTAAATGTATCAAAACCGCAGCAAAAACTAGTTTCAAAAAGAAAAATTGAGCACACTACCCTTCTCTTGCGATCTCTCCCTGGTCCCGTCCCAAGGGAAAAATTTTTATAAGATCAGAAACCCTCTGTTCAAATTTTCCCCACAAAACTGCACCTCTACCCTGGAATGTCTTACCCTGACACTCCTTCACTTCCTCGCTTTTTGCTGCGGGATCCTTGGGTTTCAAATCCCTAGAGTCAACAATCCCCCGTTGGCCCCGCTCTACTCTAGGTTTGATTTGTTGTTTTACAAAATTCAGCGTTAAAAATTCCTTACTTTTTTTTTTTATTTTTATTATTATTTTATTATTATTTTTTATTTTATTTTTAATATTTTTTGGGGGCCCCCTCGCCCGGAATGAGCCCCCTCTCTCTCTCTTCTTGCCAGAAACCTAGTTTGAATTTTTTAAACCCGCTCAAGAAATTTTTTTTTTAAACCTAAGTTTTCCCCCCACCCCTGTTTCATATCAGATTTTATCCCCCCTTTACTAACCCATGTTATCCCCCTGCTAAGTAGACGACTGTGTAAGTGTGTGTGTGGTTTGAAAAACTTTCCTTTTGGAGTTTATTTCATAGATTTTGTCTGCAGCGCACCGGGTTTTGTAAATTTTTGTTTGTTTAAATTTGTTATTTATCATTGGTTGCATGATGTGAAAGTTTGGGGTTTTGAAGCAAGCGCTTTGATTTGGTTTTTTTTGAAAAGATATAGCGCTGTATAATTTCCCATTTATTGTTGTGTGAGTGATTTTTTTATTATTTATTTTATTATCGCATTTTGTCAGAAAGCGGATGTGGTGTGTGTTTTGCACTGGCAAGTGGGGCCCCCACCGCCTCCTGTGGGCCTAAAGGGTTTTGTGGGTTTGTCCCCGCCTGTATGGGTAGGGCTTGCGGAGTACATCGACATGTGAGGAGTGCTAAAGGGAGAGTTTGCCATCACTTTTGGTTTGTTTTTTTTGTTTTTAAAGAAATGGGTGGCGTTTCTTTGGCGGCGTGCTTTTTCTAAAGAAAAAACAGTTTAAAAAGTTCAGGCGACAAACTGTCACGGAAAAGGGGGTATAGGATAGGATAGTACGTGCAATAACTAGATAAATAAGTTTCACTGTACTGCCTCAATCCCTGCTTACACACTCATGAAACTTCCAACTCAACTGCCATCACTCGCTATGCTCTTTCCCGACTGCTACACTCGAATGATACCTACACTAGACGTACACTACCTACGCTAGTTTCATACACTCGTAAATTGATTTTCCCCGCACGAACACATACACTGCATCATCCTTACTGCATTTCACTACACTAACTCACGCACTCCACCCCTTACACTCACTCCATCACCAGCTCGTACACTCACTATGTACTTGACGACTGCCTACACTACACTCACTGCATACATAACTTTATCCCTTCACTACATTTTTCTCCCTGCACTCACCCTCACACTACACTACACTACACGAAGGAAGGTGGCAGGAGGAAAGATGTTTCCCTGCCCAAACAGCAACCGGAGGTTGTGGGTTCGATTCCACCCTCGCCCCTTTCTTCCCAGTTTGACAAAAAAATCGAATGAAGTCAAGCCCTTCGGGAGCTAAAAAAACCGAGGCCTCCGCGAACGTCGCAGAAACATCTTGCGAAACCGTTAATCTATTCCCTTTTCGAAAGAGTAGGCGGTGTGCCGGGGGAACAGATGAAAAAAATTTACAAAACCGATCACACGGGGATTGGATTTTAAAAAAGCCAAGAGGTTATTTCTTTACCCTCGATAAAAAGAAAAAAAGAAATAAAAAAATACCCAAACCTACACTCCCATTTCACCCACACCAACACCCACGATGCCTACACTACATCTCTCCCTACCTGCACTACGTACACACACTACACTAACTAACTACAAAAACCCTACAGCATAACTAACTACCTAACTCAGGGACGGATAGTGTGGTTAGGTGTGCGTGTGATCAGTTTAAGTCATTCACGTGTGTGGTGTGGGGTTTTTTGGGTGTTGTGTGTCTGTGTCTGTGTGTGAGACAATACAGTATCAATGAAATGAAATTTCTTTTTTTTTGAGGAAAAATTTTATTAGCACTTTTGTTTTTTTACATCCAGCCCCCGGGGGAGAGAGACAAGAGCAGAGATGACACAAAGAAAAAACCGAAGACAGAGACAGAAAGATGAAGTAGAGGAGAAAATTGCGTTTATTCTCTCTCTCTCTCCTCTCTCTCTCTTCTCTCTCTCTCTCTCTTCTTCTCTCTTCTCTCCTCTTTCTTCTCTCTCTTTTTTCCCGGGATGGGGAAAATTTGGCCCCATGGTTTGAGGGTTGGTGAGGAGTGCGACGATTTGAGATCGCTGCTGACGTAATCATGGGTCTTTTGTTTTCCGCTTAAAGGTGGTTGGTGCCATCCCTTTTTTTTGTCAGCAGAGGGAGAGAGACGAAGAGAGAGGGACAGAGAGAAGATGCTGTTTTGTAGTGGGGGGTTGATGATAAGTTCTAAATCGGGTTTTTCCGTTGGAACTTAACAAAATCAAAACAAGTCAAAGTAAGTCAAGTAAAAACCTTTAATCATCCATGAAGGGCATTAAAATTGAAGGCAGATTGATCTATAAATATATAAAGACAAAAAAGTTTTTTCATATTGGTTTTCAAAAAAAATGTCACGAAAAACCAAAACCCCACACACACCACACACACGCGCGCTGCCCCAAAAACTCAATTGGAACCTTTTTAAAAACCCCATTGATAAAGACAAAAAAATTATTTTTGCCGCATATACGCAGCAGTCACACGCCAGTGTGTGTGCGAACACGCCCCCGCACCCTACCAATATTGAATTTTTAAAGTTTTAAGACGTTGCTAAACACAGACTTTTTTCACACACCCACCACCCACCCCACCCCCCACAAAAAACAATTTGTAGATACACTGTAAAAATGACATCGCGATAATCAAGAAATGAAGAAAGGTAGTCAAAATCATTTTTTGGGAAATTTAGAAGTCGAATGCTTTTGGGACAAAAATTTCTTTTTCTGTTGGTTTTTTGATGGGACATGAAAACGGCGTTCGAAGGCAAATTGAAATTCTGGAAACAAAACATGAGAAGGTCAGCCCAAAAAAGGGTGTGGCTTGCGTACAAGTGTGATTGCAGAAAGACATGGATTCTTTTTTTTTTTCCCAAATTTTTTTTGAGCAGTTTTCAATTTTTGAGGCCATCTTTTTTTTAACCAGGTTATTGTACAACAAAAGAAAGCAAAAAAATTAGAAACTCTCTTTAAATTGTAAAAAGGGAAAGGATCTTTTTTTTTACAAAAAAAAAAGTTCATTTCCCCAGAAAAAAAGGTTTTTGTCCTTTTTGACAATAGCGTCAGTGTTAACGTCCCCCTTTAAACTTTTGGTCAAAAAAAAGTTCCCAGTACTTATAGTTTAAAAAATTTTTCCCCCTTTTTTATGGATAATAAATTTTAGGAGTTGCCTGATTTTGAAGTCGATAGCAGGTCTTTAGTTTTTGAAACATTTTTGTCCAAAATAGGCCCCTTTTACCAGTGTACGAACTCGGGAGGGCTGGACCTTTGGGCTAAACTGTCGGGGTAGGGGACAAAAAAAAGCACTATCGTTGGAACTTTTCCGAAAGGAATTTCCTAGTTTTCCCCTTTTTCAAAAAACCCCCTCCCTCAAATTCCCCCCCCCCCCCCCAAAACATGTGGGTTGTTGGGTTAAAAATTAATGCCAACGAACAAGGAGCAGTAATTTTGAAAATTAATTTTTTTAAAAAACGTTTTGGGCTTTTTGTATTAAACTAACAAAGCACGCAATATTTTGGCATGAATAGGGTTTCAAGTGGCTTCAATTGAAAAAGAATGTTTGGCATTTGACACCTTGGACTGTATGGCAAAATTGCCGTGGGCATCTTTCTCGGTGCAGAAAGAATGGAGATTTTACGACTTTCCAGCGTTTTTTCACAAGAGATGTGGGCTACAGGTCAAAAAAGTTAGGCCGAGAAAGGGTTGGGGTTTTTTTGGGAAAAAGGTATTACATTGGGGGTTTTCCAAATAAAAAGGAATCTGAAAGTATCAGTGAGGCCCGGAAAGGTTTTGAGGACACTGGAAGTCGTAGCGCAGAATTTAAGGGTTTTTCCCATTTCCCTTTTTGGGCGGGAGATTTTTTTTTTTATTTTCCTTTAGTGCTTACGTAATTTCTTCTCAACAATGGGGGCATTTCGAAAATAGGGTTGCCCGATCATTTAATTTATCTGAGAAAAACTGCTTTTCAAAGCGAGTAAAAATGGTTTAGATGGTTGGGGGAAGTTGTTATCAATTACTCCCTTTTCAGTGATCTTTGACCCCATGTTGGCCCTACCATATTTACTGGCATTTTTTGATACCCCCATGCCCCGAACGAAAATTTTTTCTCGCAAATTGTCTTTATTTATTTTTTATTAGTTGGGGCCCGTGCACAGCAGCTTTGATTTTTTGTTTTTCTTCCTTCTTTTGTTGTTTTTGTGCCCGTGTAAAAATATACTTTTTTTTGTTTAAAAAAACCCTTTCAGATCCTTTGTAACCCAAAGGCCCTTTTTATTGGGGTAAATGGTTATTCCTTGTTGAATTTCAAACTAACACAAAATGAATATAAGAAAAAAATAAAATCAGCGGTCTTAGATCTGAACACACATTAAAACTTCCCGTCAGGCAAACAAAGCAGCCCTTTCGACTAGCTTTTTACATCGCGTCAACAAGGAACGGGATAGCCCGGTGGTTACAGTGATGTATTCGTGATTGCGACCCGGGTTCTTTCTCGTTTTGAGAGGGGTTTTTCCTTGGAGTTTAACTCAGTTTGCCGACTCCACTCTCCCAAAGTCTTTGGATGGCATAACCCGAGGTCCCGTGGCCAAGCCGAGAAACATCTTTCGCACACGTTAAAACCCGTTCCGCTTTTTCGGAAGAGTAGCCAGTTTGACGGTGGAAAAGGATGACAAAATGACAAAATGCATCACACGAGGGCTGGATGAAAAAAAAAAAATGATTGTTATTCATTCCCGAAATAAAAAGGATCAGAAAAAAGAGGAAAGCTATTTTCTTGATAAACCATGTTTTTCCCCCAACGTGTGGGTTATTTAAATTTACAGTTTTACTTTTCCCCGTTAGGTGTGCATGCTCTATAATGATTTGGTTAAAAATTTTTCACTGTCTTTACGTATACACCCACTACGGGAAAACCTTTACACTGTCGACAGTAATTTTAAAATTAAAATGAATAGCTTTATATAGCACATTTCTCAAACAATGACTCAATGCGCTTTCTTTCCATGGCATCTATAACATGCACACACGCACATAACAACAACAACAACAACAAACAAAGTAATGGCTTTTTTAAAACGCAAATAAAATTTTTCCCGAGTACTATCGCACTGTAGAGGCACCACTTGCGGGGACACACTAGGGGAATTTTAAAGTACCTCAGAGGAAAGGATAGCAAAAAACATAACTAACAAACAAACAAAAAGGATTTTTAGTTTTTGGGTTTTTTGAGGTGGTTAGGGGTACAAAAGTTTGTTACCGTTTTACACCCAAATTTCGTAAAACCTTTTTTGTCAGTCAGTTTTCAATATGGTAAAAACTTTATTTTGCAGCCGATTCAAAATTTACCTTTCTTGGGGGGAGGTTAAACGGGCCCCCGTGTTCGAACGCTGCGAAAAATTTGGGGGCCCGTTAACCGGGGGCCCGGGAAAGGGGGAGTGGGGCCCCGGGGGAAAAGAAAACAAAAATTTCGTTTAACCCTCCGGCGCGGGTGGGGAAAAAAAAAAAGGGGGCTCTTTTCCGCGAATTAAAGTGATTTTTGGTGTTTTGTTGGAAGGGAGGGGGGGGTGGGAGGGTGGAAATTTGGTTTTGGGGGTTTACTGAGGGCGCCCGGAAAAAGAGGCCCCAAAGGGGGCGAAGGGGGGGGAAAAGGGGGAGGGGGGGAAGAAAGAAAGGAGGGGGAGGAGAAAGAAGGGGGGGGGAGGGGGCCCCCCGGGAGTTTCCGAAGAGGGGAGGAAGAAGAAGGAGGGGGGGCGGGGGCGAAGGGGCCGGGGGAGGGGGCGGAGGGGGCCGCCGCCCGGGGGGCGGCGGGCGGAGGGGGGAAGAAAAAGGGGGTGGCTGGACGCGGGGCCGGGGGGAGGGAAACCCCAGAAGTTGGGGAAAAAGAAGGGGAGAAGAAAACCCCGGGAAAAGGGGGGAGGAGGAAAAGGGAGGGGCCGGGCCCGCGGGAGAGGGGAGGGGGAAGGAGAGAAGAAGGGGGTTTGGAAAGGGGGAGGAGGGGTGAAAAGGGAAGAAGAAGGGGTGAAAAAGGGCGGGGGGGCGCAAAAAGAAAGAAAGGGAAAAAGGGGGGGGGAAAAGGGGGGGAGGCGGGGGAAAAAGGAAGAAGGGAGGGAGGAAAGAAGAAAAAGAAAGGGGGGGGAAGAAAGGAAGGGGGGAAGAACCGGGGGGCGGCGGAGGGGCGCGCCCGGGGGGAAGGGGGGGGGCGGGGGGCGCAGAAGGGGGGGGAAAAAGGCCGGGAGGAAACCAAAAAGGGGCGGAAAGGGGGACGGAGGAGGAAGGGGAGAAAAAGGGGTGACGAAGAAGGGAAAAGGAAAGGGGGGCCGGGAAAAAGAAAAAAGCCGGAAGGGGCAGGAGGAGGCAGGACCGGGGGGCGGGGAGGGGGAAGGAGGGGGGGAAGAAGGAAAAAGGCGGAAGAAGAAGAAGAAGAACGGGGAGGGGGAAGAAGAAGAAGGTCGGAGGGCCGGGAGGAGGGGGAAAAGGGGCCCCGGGGCAGGGCGGAGGAGGGGGGGGCGGCCGGGGGAAAACGAAGGAAAAAGGGGGCCGGGGGGAAGGAAGCAAAAAGAAGGGACGGCGAAGCGGAGGAGGGGAGGAAAAAGGAAAGGGGGACCCCGGGGCGGGGGAAGGGGGAAGGGGAAAGGGGAGAAGGAGGAGGGGGAAGAAACGAAGAAGGGGGGGAAAAAGGGGGGAGGAGGAGGCCCCCGGGGAGCCCCGGGGGAAGGGGGGGCGGAAAAGGAGGAAAAAGAAGGGAAGGCGGTGGGGAAAAGGAAAAAGACGAAGAAAATTTTGGGGGAAAAAGAAAAAGGAAAAAGGGGCTAGGGGGAAAAAGGGGAAAAAGCGGGGGAAGACGGAGAACGGGGAGGAAGGGGGGCCACGGGGAAGGTAGGGGGGAGGAGCGGGCCCAAGGAGAAAAAGCCGGGACGCCGGAGGGGAAAGAAAAGACCCCCGCCGGGGCGGCGGGGGGAAAGGGGCCGGGGGAAGGTGAAATTCCCAAAAACCCCCTTCCCAAGACTACGGCGGGGGGGGAAGAGAGGGAACCCCCCACCCCCCTTTTCAAAACCCCCCCCCCCCCCCCCATTCCCTTTCCCCACCCCCCCCCCAACCCCCCCCCCCTCCCCCCCTTTTTCCCCCTTTCTCCCCCCCCCCATCCCCCCCCCCCCCCTTTTCCCCCCCTCTTCCCTTTTTCTTTTCCCTCCTCCCCCCCCTTTTTCCTTCCTTTTTCTTCTTCCCCCCTTTCCCCCCCTCCCTTTTTTCCTTTTTCCCCTCCCCCTCCCTTCTTCTTTCCCCTTCCTTTTTTCCCCCTCCTCCTTCTTCTTTTTTCTTTTTTTTCCCCCTCCTCCTTTTTTCCTTCTTCTTTCTTCCCCCTCCTTCCCCTCCCTTCCCCCCTTTTTTTCCTTTTTTTCCCCTTTTTCTTCTTTTTTCCTTTTCCTCCTCCTTCCCCCCCCCCTTTTCTTTCTTCTTCCCCCTCCTCCCCTTTTTCCTTTTTTTTTTTCCTCCCACCCCCTTTCCCCCTTTCTTCTTTTTTTCCTCCCCCCCTCCTTCCTTTTTTCCCCCCCTTTTTTCCCCCTCCCCCTCCCTCCTTCTTCTTCCCCCCTCCCCCTTTCCTTTTTCTTTCCCCCTTCTCCCTTTCCCTCCCCTCCTCCTTCCCTTTTCTTTTTCCTTTTCCCCTCCCCTCTTTACCCTGTTCCCCCCTTAGGAAATTTTAAAGAACCTCTCAGTCCCTGGATGGAGGCTTTTTTTGCTTGTCTTGTTACCCAAAGTTTTGTTTTGTGCGTGCGTATGTTTTTATTTATGTATTTATTTTACTCTTTTTATCGAGGTAATTTGAAAAAAGCACTTTGGGGCCCTTTTTTTCAAACCAGTCCCCGTGTGGGATGCGGGTTTTTTTAAAAAATGGGTTTAAAGAATGAGTTAATTTTGTTTTTGCGCGGGGGCGCGCGCGTGTTGTTTGTGATACTGCGCTGTTCTGTGTTTCTCCTCTTTCCCCCCCCCCCAAACTCTTTCTTTTCTCTCCTCTCTCTCTCTCTCTCTCTCTCTCTCCTCTTTTCTCTCTCTCTTTCTCTTTCTTTTTCTCTCTCTCTCTCTTCTCTTCTTTCTCTCTCTCTCCTCTCCCTTTTCTCTCTCTCTCTCTTTTCTCTTCTCTCTCTCCTCTCTCTTTTCTCTCTCTCTCTCTCTCTTCTCTCTCTTTTCTTTTCTCGTTCTCCCCTTCTCTCTCTCTTTTTAAGGTGGGGATTGGGTTTTCCCGGGTTTGGAAACAGATGAAAAAAAATGGACCCCCAACCCCAAAACCCCAAAGAAAACTGGTTTTAAAAAAAAAAAACAAAAAACATAAAAACTTACTTCTTTTCCTAGGGTATAAAAGACTAAAAAAAAATTTTTTTTAATAAAAAACTTTTTCTCTCTCCCTCCTTCTCTCTCCCCTCTTTTCTCTCTTCTCTCTCTCCCCTCTTCTCTCTTTTCTCCTCTCCCCCTCTCTCTTTCTCGTTCTCCCCTTCTCTTTTCTCTTTCGTAAAAGTGGGCCTTTTTATGGGCCCGGGTGGAGGGAGATTTAAAAAAAAAGGGGCAAAACCGCATTTCACATGAAAAACCGGATTTTTAAAAAAACAACAACCCAATAAGTGCTTTTCAAAATTTTCCTAAAATTTTAAAAAAACTAAAAAATATTTTTTTTTTTTAAAAAAAAAGCTTCTCTCTCTTCTCTCTCTCTCCCTCTCTTCTCTCTCTCTCTCTCTCTCTCTCTGTGTCTTCTTTCCCTAGCACTGCTTTCATGTATGTGAGTATGACACTTCTCACGCACTTTAACTAAAGGGGGGAGGGAGGGGGGTAGAAAGGGGGGGGGGGGCAAGCGAGGGGGGGGGGGGGGGGGACAGCCCAAGGGTCATCATAGTCTTGAGTTGGTAATCCGAGGCCAGTGTTCGAGCCACTACCGAGACACCCGTTTGAGGGAGTTTACCCTGGAGTTGACATCAGTACGGACTCCACTCCATCCATAATCTTTGGATGAGACTTATAAACCCGAAATCCCCGGTGAGAAAAAGCAAGCAGAACATCTTGCGCACACGTTAAAGCCTGTTCCCTGTTCTTTAAGAGTAGGTCATTGTGTCCCTGTGGAAGCAGATGACAATTTAGAAAAAACCCAATACCACACACGCGCGCATGCGCGCGCGCGCGCACTGGTGTCGTGTTTAGACATCATCGAACCCGAATCGGAATGCGGCTACCTTTACGGTGGACAGAAACGGTTGTTACACGAAATGTCTTTCATTGGTAGACACGGAACTTGCTATGTATGTTTGCCCGTCGTGTCCGACGATGACCTCCAAAACAGCAGAGGAGGCAGCTGCTGTTTTGGAAAATTGGGCAGAATTTGATTATAGTGGAGATGCCTTGCCCCACGTACATCCCCCTCTTCGGCAAGTGGGCATAAGGACAGTCAGCTTTGGAGATGTTCTCCAAAGGCCAACTAGCCCCAGGGTTTTGCAGCACATAAGGACTGTGCGAGTCAAGTCCTAGTCAGAGTCATATCGATCACTAAAGACTAAGCTGTAAAATGGAATTCCATGAGTGGGAAAGAAAGCCACTGGTCATACGCCCTCTCACTTTGCTGTTGTTGCCCCCAGCAGCGTCAATGGTTTAATCAAGAACTGTGATAAAGCCCAGGCGCTGGAACGAAAAAAAAAACCACAAAAAACCAACCCAACCAACTAAACAAACAAACAACAAACATCAATGAATCTTTTTTTTCCATAGCTATCACAACAACCACCCCCACAACGTTCACCACCTGGCACCACCACCACCTCACCATCCCCACCACCACCATCACCCCCAAACACCACCACCACAACCCCACAACCCCACCACCACCACCACCCCCCATCCCCACCACCACCACCCCCCAACCACCATCACCAAAACCCACCCACCACCACCACCATCACACCACCTCAACACCCCCACCACCCCATCACCACCACCCCACCACCCCCACCATCACCATCACCACCACCACCACCATCACCCCACCACAAATTTAGCCTATATCACTTTTGAGTGAATAGACGTAAACTCAAGGCAACAACAACACAACAATCACACACGCACAACTCCCACAACCTCATCATACCACCCCCATCTCACCACCACACCACCTCACCACCACTTCAACCACCACCACCCCAATCACCATGACCACCATATAATCACCACCCCCAAATCACCACCCCTATCATCACACCCCATCCCCACACCCCCCCACAATCACCTTCACCACCACTATCACCACTCTTTCACCACTATCACCACCCCATCCCCACCATCATCACCACCACCACCACTATAACCACCCCTCACCATCACAACCACCATCACATCACCATCGCCACCACCATCACCATCATCACCATCACCACCCCCACCACCACTACCCACCCCCCCATCACACCCCACCACTATCACCATCACCACCACCACACCATCATCACCATCACACCACCATCACCACCACTATCACACCACCACTATCAACCACCATCACCCTACTATCACCACCACCACCATCACACCACCATCACTACCACCCACACCATCACCACCCCCACACAACCACCATAAACCACCATCATTGCTACCACCATCATCACCATAAAAACCACAACACCATCACCACCACTCATCATCACTATCACCACCCACTATCATCACCACCACATCACCACCACCATCACCACCACTATCATCACCCCCATCATCACCATAATCAACTTTCCCCACCCCCCACTACTATCAAACCACCCCCACCACTATCACCACCATCACCACCACCACCACCACTATCACCCCACCACAACCACTATCCCCCCTCACCATCACCACCCCCACCACCACCACCTCATCACCCACCATCATCACCACCACCACATCACCACACCCATCTTCCCCATCAACCCTTGTTCCTTGCTTTAGGGTCCCAACCATCTGTCAGAGGTTCTGCTGAAGAAGCTTCGTCAGGATCGTCACATCCACCTGGGGCCTCCAGCTTTGAAGGCCCTTTCTTTTCCTTCGCTTGGCCATCTGCGGCCCTTCACCCAGTCCTCTGGGCGTCACCTATGCCTGGAACGTCATCAGAAAGGCCGCTTCTGACGTCATCCTTACTTCCCCTGACGGTGTTGAAAAGGATTCGAGTTGAGGGGAGGGGGGGAGGTTTTTCTGGTGTTGAGCTTTAAGTCTAGTGATAAAGCACTTTAATCAACCCTTTAGGGGAAAACGAGTTTATTTGTTTTTTTGTTGTTGTTGTTTTTTTTTGGTGTTGTTATTGTTTATGTTTTGTTGGTGTTTTTTGTTTGTGGGGGGGGGGGGTTGAATTGAGTTATAAGTCA
>CM054167.1:1770852-1794810 GCA_028751875.1 Rapana venosa
CAAAAGGGGAAAAAATTCCAGCCTGACAATGCAAGCAAAATTGGGATTCCCCTTGTCGGGTCCGGGGATTTAGGGCCCCAGGTTTGACGGCCCCATTGACGCAATCTTTTGCCCCCTTTTAACAATCAAAAAAATTTTTCAAAAAATAAAATTTATTCTAGCCTTTGTGCCCATGTCTGGCGTCGCTTGGCTATTCTTTCCAATAGAGAAAAGGGATTTAAACGGGTTCCCCAGTCATTGGGGTAACTTTTTTAAAATTTTTGTTTTAAAAAATTTAAAAAACCCCAAAAAGAAAAAAAAAAAGACACAAAAACAGACCTGGAAAAAAAAACCCCGCCAAAACAAAAATTCCATTTATTAAAAAAAACCCAAAAAAAAACAAAAACGGACCCGAAAAAATATGACGGGAAAAAAGAAACCCGAAAAAACCCCTTTTCAAATAAAATTTTATAAAATCAAAAATCCCAAACAAAAAGAATTTTCAAAAAATAAAAACCCAAAAATTTTTTTATTTGATAAAATTTACCGTATGAAATTTCCAAAAACCAGTTCACATAGATTATGCGAAGCAAAAAAACAAGAAAGGAAAATGTGAACGGTAAAAGGGAAAAAATCAAGAAAGACTCCTACGAAAAAAATTCGTGAAAAAATGTTGAAGAAACCAAAACTTAAGAAATTTTCAAAAAGGCGGGAGTACATGAACCTGTAATATTAAAAATTTAAAAAAAACAATACGCGGGACCCGAATAAAAATTAATACACGGGAAAAAAAATTTACGCAAAAAACAAAAAGAAAGAAAAAAAAAAAATAAAAAAAAACCCAAGAACTTCAAGAAAAACTATAAAAACTAAAAACAAGAAGGAAAAAGAGAAAAACAAAAGTCGTAAAATATACCGTTTTTCCAAAAAAAATTCATATTAGGAAAACCAAAACAAAAAAAGGGTTTTCCATCACCTCTCAAACGAAAAGAAATTGAGTAATTAAGAAAAATATTCACGCTTTTTTTTTGTTAATGTGTTTTGGGTTTTCCCTTGGAAAATCCTTCCATCGAAAAAATATTTCCAAAAAGACTGCGGAAAAAAAAACATCACCCCAAGCACCGTGGTTTGAAAATTTAAGGGGGCAGCAAAAACAAAGTCAAAAAAAAACCCACACGCAGTCTGGGAAATTCAAAAACAAAAAATCACCAAATTTCCCCCAAAAAAGAAGAACAAAAGAAAAAATTGTTTGGAGGTGAAGCCAACGAAAATCCTGAAAGAAAAAAAGACCCTGGGGGGCAAAATTCCCCCCGCAATTAATACAAAGATAGGTACCCCAACCACCGGAAAAAAAAACAAACCCCGAAAAAATTGGAAAAAATTGAATCCCAGAAAAGAAATTGGACAATAAAGAAACGGCGGAGGGAAAAAAAACGACAATGAGAAAACAGAAAATGAACAAAAAAAATTTGGAAATACCAAACCACGGAACAAATACGGGCTTGGAATGGCCTTTTCACCAGAAACAAGAAAGGACACTAAAGAAATGTGGGGTGGGGGGGAAAAGGGGGGAAAGCTGGAGAAGAAACAGGGAATCCAAAAAACCGGGGACGGAAGTGGGACAGGGGACGACAAAAAAAAAAGGAAAAAGGTGAGGGGAAAAAGGGGGTTTAAGGATGGACGGAACAAGGGGACTACAACACGGACGGGAAGAAAACAAAAAGAAAGTGAATGACAAAAAGGACTCCCATTTTAAAGGGGGAAACAAAACAACTAACACACATATAGTACAAAATAAAGGTTAAAAAAAGGGGCACAAAGAATTCCCTTCCCCCCCCCCCAAAAAATAACATCAAAAACCCCCCCCCCCCCCCCCCCCCCCCCCCCCCCCCCTTTCCCCCCTTCCCAATACACTCACACGCCCTCGATCCACACTTACCACACAAGGAAACCACCCACCTCAAAATTTTTAAATCCGCCGTGCGCACTCACATACAAAAAACGCGCACGCACCATGCACGCCAGCTTTTCAAACACACACCACTACTTGAGCACCAGATAAAAATAACCAAGTGATGCCAGGACCTCCCAAATTCAAAAAAAAAAAACTTGTTTTCAATTTGGGTGATCAAGCCCTGTACACTTTCGAGGGCGTAATAGATCACATATTGTATAAAAACAGTCCAAGGTGGGAAATATAGAAAGTATGTAGGTTAACACACCACACACCACACACACACCACCAACACCAACACACACACACACCACACACACGCGCGCGCGCGCGCGCACACCCCCCCCACCCACCCACACACACCCCACACACACACACAACACCCCAAACACCAGTCTCTTCAATGATTTTAAAACCCAAAAAGCTGCCCCCATTTTAAAGTCTTTTTGAACAATGTTATTTTAATAATCTATCTAATTTTATTTTTTTGGGAAAAAGGAAGTTTGTAAGTTCTTTATTAATTTAAAAATTATGAATACATCTTAAGGAAAATTGATTTTTGTTAGTAAATTTAATGTTAATAATTTGTTGCCGTTGTTGTTTTCCCTATCGAGCCGTTAAACAATGATAAAAATGGAAAGCATTTCAAATTTTTTAAGAATTTATAACGGAAAAAAAAACAATCCCAATTTCATACAAGAATGACATGGTTTTTCCCCACATGAAAGATCTCTGTGTTCACAATGTATTTAACAAATGAGTAAAACATGAGAATATTTATGTGGAATATTAAAAGATTATGGAAAAGGGATGGATTAATGAAAAACAAAACCAAAGCCCGGTTACACAAAAAGACATGTTGATTTTTAATGTAATAATTTCAAGAAAAACATTTAGAAAAAAAATCTGTAGAAGATGTAACCTACCAGGATATATGTCGTGCACTCTGCGCCAAAAAAAAGGAAATGACTGCCCATGCTTCGGGGAGGTTTTTCTTTTCATTAAGGAAAGTTTTTGAAAAAAAAAGTATAAAAATTTTTCCCCCAAAAAATTAGTTAGTTTTGTGGGATGCAAATGATTCAGGAAAACCTTAAGTCACAAACAAAAATATTTTTTAGGTGTGCTTTTTCCCACCCGAATTTTTTCTTTTGGAAAATTCAACCAAAAAATATGGAAAATTTAGAACAGAAAGAAAGTTTGTTAAAAAGAGGCGAAAATACGTGCGGAGATCTAAATGCGCGATCGGAAGACTGACGATTTTATAAAAATAACCCAAAACCAAATTTACTACAATTGACCAAAGAAAATGAATGCCCAAATTTTTAAAAAGGTGCTCAAGGTAGAATTGCATAAATATGGAAATTTTTTTAGTTAATATTTGTACAGACAATAAATTAAAAATTTAAAATGGCCCCCCCCAAAAAAAAAAAAAGAAAGTTTACGGGTAATTTCATGCTTTCAACCTCGGGGGTTTATGTTGTGGATTTTTCATTGTTCAAAAATCTTTATAAAAGGGGTAAAAATAAAAGTTAAGTTTTTTATGGAATCTCTTCATTGCCCACTAGTTTTGATATAGATATCCAGATATAGACAAAACCGTTTGCAGGGGGTCTAAAAAATGAAAGAAACACCAAGCAAGTATATTACTAAAAATTCACCAAACAAACAGTTTTTTTTGGGATCAAATTAAAAGGGAAAATTTGAAAGGCACTTTACTCCCAGCAAACAATCACACATAAAAAAATAAAAACTGAAAACAAATCAGTATTAAAAAAAATTAAAAAAAATTTTAAAAAGACCCCTATTCCACAAACGAGAAATGAACTTTCCCAGAAAACTGTCTGATATCTTTTCAAAGTGGCACAAAAAAGCTTGGGGACCAGAAAGTCAAACCAGTAAAAAAAAATTTAACACAATAAAAAATGGTTTGATTCGGAATGTAACAGTACAAGAAAAAAATAAATTTCTTCTAAATGCAAAAATAAAAACCCCCTAAAACCTGAACTTCGAGAAAAAATATTTTATAAAAAAAAACATTAATACTTTATAAAAAAGAAAAAGAAAATTTTCAAAAATTCATGGTATCACAGCCTGATGCCATTGCAAAGATCCGAGTTTTTGGGGAAAAAACTTTAAAAAATTAAAAAGAAAGTGAAGATGATGGTTTTAAAAACATCATAATCATATTGTAGCAAAAAGGGCGAACACTTAAAAACACTTTTTGGAAAAGAACTAAAATAGATCCAGACCAAAAAAACAGTACTAACAGGTTTTTAATATTTTTAAAATTCAATAACCACTGCTGTAAAAAAATTTTAAAAACAGAGGAATTACAAAAAAAATCAAAAAGGGCTAAAAAAAAAATAAAAAATCCCCGGGGAAAAGATGGAATCAAAAACGAAAATGATAAAATCAGTTTCATCTAATTTAAAAGGAAAATGCGGAATATTTTAAATTTTTATATTAAAAACGGGTAATATCCCTGTGTGGAAAAAGTAGAAGTAATGCCCCAATCTTAAGAAGGGAGATATACAACCCCAGAAAATACAGAGAATAACTTTGAAAAACACTTTTTGGAAAAATTTTTTTGTCAAATATGAACATAGAATTCTGAAATATTAGAAAAAAACAAGTTTTGTTAGAGAACAGTGGTTTCAGAAAAGCAGCAGAACAAGGGACCATTTTTCCCCTACTTAACAATTAATAATGTTACTGAAATAAAAACTAAAAGACTTTTTTGCTGCTTTGTAGTTTTTTCGGAAAGCTTTGAAAAATTTGGGGCATGGGGTCTTCTTAAAAAATAACGAATAGGATACAGGCAAAACTTTTAATGCTTTAAAAAAAATGTATTCCAATGCACAATATTTAAAAAAATACGAGGAAACACAAGTAAAATAAAAGTCAAAAAAAGGGGGTACATCAGGGAAATACTTTAAAGTTCTACTTATTTAATGATTTAATAAATATAGTTCAATATCGAAAAAGTTTTCGCCTTATATAACCCAAAAAAAAAAGACAAAAATTCTTGTTTATCACAGGATGGCTGGTTCAAACCAAAAAAGGCTTTTAAACTAAACTAAAAATCAAGTTTTTTTTAAATGGGGGAAAAAAAAAAAAAAAAAAAAAAATAAAAAAAAAAAAAAAACCAAAAAAAAAAAAAACAAAAAAAAAAAAAAAATATAAATAATTTTTTTTAAAAAAAAATTTCAAGAAAACACAAGAACATTTAGTAAAAAAAGGGCAACAAGCAATATACGCCTTTAAAAGGGCAATTCATGGACAAAATTTAAAAATATAAAATTTAAGCGTTTATTCGACCACTGAAAACCCCTTTTTTAACCCTATGGGCAAAGTTTGGTTTTCCCTTTTTTTTTTAAAGGGGGATACAAAATTTCTATTGATAAACTGTTCAAGGCTGTTTATCCTCATTTTTGTATGAGATTTTCAGTAAAATTTTGTAAACAAATGATGGTTCATAAAAAAGCATTAGTATACCTTTTTTGGGTGAATTTGGGGAGTTTCCACGCCCTTAAACATTGCCAGATAATTCCTTTGGTTCATTTGACAGATCAAAACCGACTCTTATTTTAAAATGTATACGATTATTTGATCGAAAAATACATACAAAAAATGGATAAACACAGTGAAAAATTTCTTACACTTTTGGATTAAACTGTCGGGAAAGAACAAGCCTCTTAATGTCCGGTTGGTTATGCTGTTAAAGAAAAATTGAGGAATTTTAAAAAAACTTTTTGGTCTACCAAAAGAAAAGTTTTGCAAAACCAAAATTTTTGTTTTGCTACCAAGAATACGATTGGAACCATACAGTAAACTATGAAAAAAAAAATTTAAGCGATTTGTAAATTTCCCCAAGCGTCACTTTTTTAATGAGGGGGAGCCCCAAAAATACCCGAGAGGACAGAAAAGGGGGAACACGGAAACAAAATTGAAGGAATTTCTTTACTTGAGAATGCATTTTTTGTGAATCAGAATAATTTTTTATTAAAAATCAAAACCCCAAACAAAGCGAAAAAAAAAACTGGGTAATAAATTAAGTGACATAATAATTTGATATATATAAAGCAGAATCTCTAGTGATGAGGTTTGAAAAAAGAAAAAGAAAGAGAAAGAATACAACATTTTTTTTGTGTACATCACTTTTACCCAAAAATAGATAATTATGTTATGTTTTTGTTGTGTCAAATAAGTTCATGATTAAATGGCAATAAAATAGAACTGAATCTGAATCTAAAATCAACATACAAAACATACATACATACATACATAAACATCAACATACTACATACTACATCATACAACATACAAAACATAATACTACAAACTCATAAATACATTGATAAACATAATGTTGCATGAGCAGGACCCATAGAGAAAGAGACTCGGGGATGTGCAGCGGGAAAAAGAACAAACGAAAAATTTCCCAAAGATTAGTTTTTTCCCTTTGGTTGTGTACGATTAAGGACTTTTGCAAGCCACTTATTTAGCAAGTGATATAAAACCGTTTTAAGTAGTTCGTACGTTATTCCTTTTTTTACAACTTTTTTTTTTTCTGTGGAGATGCAGTCGTTTTTTCCTCTTTTTTTTGCTTTTCACTTCCCTTAGGGTTTTTTTTATGCTTAAATTTAAAAGCCCAATATGGGAGCCTCTTTTGGAAAGCATGGTAAGCAATTCAAATAACCTGCATGCATCTTTTTTTAAAACTTGGGGTTTTTTCTCTTAAAAAAAATGGAGTTGGGGAACGTTTTATTGATTTTCATTTATATATAAAAAACTTGCCAAACGAATAATAAAATCTAGTATTCATCCATTTAATATTTCAGCCCACCAATAAAATAGCTCATTGTAAAAATGATAGTTACGACTTTTAATACATTTTTTTGTCATTTTTAGTTCCCCCCAGAAAAAGAGAGAAAAAAAGGGGGCGGGTTTTTGTGTTCTCTGCCCTTTTTTCCCGCTAAAAAAAATGGATCGTCACTGCCCAACCCCCATTGTTTTTAAAATTACTTGGCCCAAGAATTCTAAATAACAAATTTTTGTTTGAAACCACTTAAGTTTTCCCTTTTTATCTTTTTTAATTTTCTTCAGCACTGCTGCCCGGGTCAACGGGGGTTTTTTCAGTTTTTTCCATTTTACGAAAGGTTTTATTCAAAATTTTCTTTTCTTCAAGAAAAGCATTGTAATATTGTCGGCCCTTTTCGCGTTTCAATATTAATGCATGCTTTCAAAAGGGAATTTTGTCATTGTTTTTAAACTTCAAGTTTTTCGTTTTTTTGTATTGATTTTTGAGAAACAGCTCGTGTTTTTTACAAGATTCGCGCTATTAAATTCCTTATTTTATTATTATTATTAAACCCGGGAATTACTTCGAGAAAATTTTTTTCGGAAATTCTGAAAATTTTATAAAGTTACCTTTATGCCACCAAATTTTTTTCAAAAAAATTTTACGTTCCCAAGTCTTGTTGAAATGTTTATTACTTTTTGATTTTTCATTGTAAAATTTTGGGCCGAAAAAGAAACTACGTCCGTTTTTATTTCCATTTTTCGAAAAGTGTGTATAGGCCGAAAAAGACTTTCCCCCCCAGAACTGTTTTAATTAGGTTTTCAAAACGTTTGGGCCCCATATAGGGGATTAAGCTGTTTGGGGGTTTAGGGTTCGAAGATATTCCCCTTTTGGGGGTTTTTATTTCCAACTTTTCTTCCATCAAATTTTTAATCCCTTTTATAACACTTAAATATTCGGAAGCCAATCCCTCCTCCTTCAAATCATGGACAGCATTTTTTTTTTTAATTTTTTTGTTTTTTTTGTCCCACACAAACTCAAAACAAATTTTTTGTTTTGTTTGATGTGGTTTCAGGAGGATTGGGTAGCAGAATCCCAGAATATACTTTTGAAAAGATAATGACTTTAAACAGCTATCTTCTAAGGGGTAACTGTTTTTTGCACCATATTTGATAGAGTTTTTATTTCGGGAACTTTTGTCTGGTTTTTTCTGTTTTTGTGGAGATTTTTTGAAACCAAAGTCCTAATATTTTAATTTTGGGGGGGTTTCCACCATCTTTTTATTGGTAAAAAAATCGTTTTTAAAACAGTTTTTTTTTGTTTCCTACCAAATTCAAGGTTTTTTTTTAGGTTCAATTCAGACCTGAAATATTCAAATTTCTTTAAAAAATTTCAAACAGCTTTTCATGATTTTCACCCCCCTTCTTTTTAAAAAGTCGTGTCACGGCATCGAAAAATCTTGAATTCTGTTTTTGCAATTTTTATCCCCTTTAATATCAACTTCTTCTCTATTTTACATGCAAGACCTCTGACAGAGTACAAAAAATAGGCAAATTTGGGCCCCTTGACGAAAACCCTTCAACAGAAAAGCGGACAATTTTCTTGACTACCCACGCGTTTTACTTTATAAAATGGGGAAAACCCCTTTTTAAATACATCCTCTCCAAACCCAAATTTTTTTTTAAAATTTTCATCATGAATGACTTTTGGGGAGAAAAACCCTTTTTCGAAATCATAGAAACGAGTGCCCGTAATTTATTTTTTTCCCCAGGTAATTTTAAAATTCATAAATTATTTTTGTATTACCAATATACCCCCAGGTACAAATCCGGTTTGACCCGAATTTTTTTTGGGATAACATATTTAATACGATTTGCAATGCCCCGCCCCATTTTTTAAAAACTACTTTTAAATAGATTTATTGGTCGCCGTTTTTAAGAAATTCTCTGGGTTTTTCCTTTTGGGCAAACAATCAAAATTCCTTTTTGGGTGCTTGACATTTTCCTTTACAAAGCTTTTTCGTTTATGGAGGGCCACAAAAATCCCAAACTTTTTCCCAAAAATATTTAAAGAAATTGGGTCTTTCCATTTCGGGGGTTTTTTTTTCGTTGTGCATGTTCTTTTAAACCATGAGGGCTTCTCTAAAAAATGTCCTTCTAGATTGAGTTTCAGCTTTTGTAAGGTGAGGAAAATTCTGACTAGTACCCCCTAAAACTTCTTGTTTTTCCCTTTTGCTTTATACGTTTTTATAACCTGTTTGTTTTTTTAAGTAACATCGGTTTCAGTTTTTAGTTCACCCTTATTCTTTTTTATAAGTTTGCATTTGTTTGCAAATAAAGTGTCTTTTTTCTAGGAGCAATTATTTGGAAATTTTCCCCCTTGGAAGCCCCCCATTTGCTTTTGATTAAGAATTTATCCCTTCCATTTTTCTTTTTCTAATTTCATTAACTCATTTTTTTAGCGTAAAGTATGGTACATTTTTTTTGGGAGACCCCAATTTTGTGAGGCCTTTTTCTGGTTTTTTTTCTAGTGGAATTCTTTTTTTCTTTGGTTGGATCGGAGTTGTCTGTGCCTTGTTTTCCCATCAAAAAACATCCGAAAAAACCGGCCCGATTCGTAAATTAAATGGGGCTATTAGAAACGCCCATTATTAGTTCTTCAAAAGGGGGGGGCTGCATACTGTTTTTGGGGTTTTAAAAACGTTTTTTAAAAGATCAAATATTTCTTATCTTTTAAGGGTTGCGATTAAATTTTTCCAAAAGTTTCCAAAAGTTTCTATACAAGGGGGCATGCCGTTTCATGGTTTTTTTTTAAAAGCCTAGATAGCAACTGTTTTGAATCTACAAAAACTTTTCGTCTTTTACTTGGGGGTCGGCATTTTGAAAAAAAGATATTTTTTAAAATATTTACGACAAAAAAGTCCCTCACTATTTTCCCCAGGTTTTACTCATTTTCAGAGTAATTTTAAAGTCATCCGGGCTGAGTGGGGCTATGAGGGAAATTTCTTCCCAAAATATTTCCGTCCGGGAAAGGGTTACACTTTTTTAACAACAATTTTGTTTTTAAAAAAAAGCGTAATAAAAAACAAGGGGGAAATTACATCATTTAAGTTAAACATAGGGGGGAAAAAAAAATTATAAGTAAATAATTATGGACCAAATAGGAAAACCCGCATTTTTTGAGACATAGAAAAAAGGATTGAAAAAAAATGAGGACCCCGAATGAATTTCCCGGAACTGGAAATCTTTCATTGACCCTAAAATGGCTACCCAAAAATTATAAGAACTTTAAATACCCCAAACCCCGGAGAAAGTGAAGATATTAGGGCAGATCGAACTGGTAGACATCTGGGGGGAACTTAACCCTGAGGTGCATAAATATGCGGGGGAAAGAAAAAATCCTTTCCAGCAAAAGTGGTAGATTTCTTTTTGGTGTCAATTCTTTAAGTACATTTGAAAAGAACAAAATTTCCTATGGTCAAGAAGTGACATTCCCTTGTTTATTTTGTCCTTGAAAAAAAACCCACCTGGAATTTTTTGGGTTTATTATTTAGTTTACTAGTGGGTGAACGTTTAAAAAAGTCTCCTATACACACAACAGGGTTTTAAAGATCAAAGAGTTGAGACATAAGCCAAAAGCTCTTATAAAAACAAAACAACCCCCCCCCCCCTTACGCACGCCAAAAGGGCACACACACATGTCAAAAACAATCAAAAATGTTGCTTACAGCAAAAAATACGTTGCTGAAAGTATCTGGTGGGAGATACTCCCCGCCAATTCCCCCACGTATAGTAGCTCCGAAAGTCATTATTCTTTTTTCCGCGTCACTCTAGCTTTAACCCCCAATTCAGGGGCCCGAAAAAATGCCTTGGACCCCAAAGGCCCCCCCGGGGTCCAAAGAGTTTTGTCCCTCATTGGCAAGGAACAGATTTTGGACCCAGTTTTGGGTGTGAAACTTTTTGCTGACACTGTTAAATGTTTCCTTTGGGTACATAATGAGATGCCTTGAAGATCTCATGGCGGGAAAAAAACGGAACTACCCAAACTTGTGTCCCACCTGGATAAAACATCCTCCAATAGGGGCATGGAGATCTGCCAAAAGACAAACTCATGACAAAAATTGACCACCCCAAATCCTGAAAAGTGCAGTCGGGAAAAGTTTTGAAGTTGAGATATTTAAAGTACCTTGGAGCTATTATTAGGGAAGAAGGTTCAAAGCCCAAAACCCAAAAGGGCAAACATTTGCAGCGATGGAGAAGTCATCCCATTGGAAAGACCGAAACATCCTTTCGGCCAAGGTAAAAGCAAGCAGGCCGGGTCTTTCCCAAAATTTATGGCGAACCCTGGTTAGAAGGTATTACAAAAAGATTGGGGCTTTGGAGAGGAGATATTCAAAACTCCTTGGCATTTCAACACGGACCACATTACCAACGAAGAGCCTAAAAAACCATCACCCAAACAAGTAAAGCCTACAAGCCGCTACCACAATCAAGAAAAGGAATCTTTGATGATATGGGGGAGGTTCCAAGCCAAGGGGAAGGGGGAAAAGGAAAGGGAGGCAGGAAAAAAGGGGAAGGGGAAAAACTATGAATGGGGCCCCCGGGAAAAGCTTTTTTTCCCCAAACCCCGCACGCCCAAACCACCAATGGGGGCCCAAAAAGGGCAAAGTTCGCCCTTTTAATGCCTACGACCCTTGGAGGGGGGGGCAGTTTTGAAGGGGTGAGAAATTTGTTGAGGGAAACCAATGTGGAACTTTCTGAACATGTGATGTCTGAGTCTCGCTGCCCTTCCTTCCTTCTCCCCCTGGGGAATTTGGGGGTTTTTCTGCCCTGTTTTCTTATTTTTTTCCTCCTATTTTCTTTTTTTTACCTTCTGGTCTTTTGAGGCACTCTTTAAAAAACCCCCTCTTCCTAGGTCAAATTTTCCTTTTTTTAGCTCGAGGAGGGGCCCCCGGGAAGGGCCGGGGGGGGAAAAAAAGGGGGGGTTTTTTTGGTTTTTTTTTCTGTTGGATGGGTTTAACCAAAAGGGGTTTTAAAAAAGGGGTCGGGGATTTTTTGAAATTTTTGGGTTTCAGGTTATTTGGTGGTCCGTGCATCTTTAAGTTTGGGGGACTTCCGGGTTTTTTTTGTGGTCTTGCCCTTTTTTGTAATGAAACTGGGCGGTTTTTGTAGGGCCGGTGATCCTTTTTATGGGGGAGGCCCGTTAAAAGGCTTGGGTGTTTTAATTTTTTTTTTAGGGCGGGGCGCCCCCTTTAAAGGGGTTTTTGGAAAGGGGCCAAAAATTTTTTTTTTTGCTCTTAGGCCCCCGAATTTTTTTTTAAAGGGGCCCCTTTGGGGTTTTTTGGGCTTTGGGGCTCCTTTTTTTTTGGTTTTTCCCCCAAAAAACAGTTGGTTCTTTGGGGCCTGACAGGTTTTTTAAACCAGTAATGTCAGGTGAAATTTTTTAGTCGGGAAAATATCCATTGGCCGGTTTGAAATTTTAGTTTTTCAGGGTTTGGGTTTTCCCCGTTGCCGATAACCCTCTCGGGGGTTTTCTTTTTTTTTGGGCGTGCTTTTTTGTTTTTTTTCCCATGGTTTTTCCCAATAACCTTACGGTTTTTCCCCATTGGTTTTTTGGTTTTTGAGGGATTTCCAAAAAATAAAAAAACCCCCCATTTTTTTTTTTTTAAATTTTTTTTCCCCCCCCAAATTTTTTTTTCCCCCCCTTTTTTTTTTCCCTTTTTCTTCCCCTCCCCGGCAAAATTCCAGTTTTTGGGATTTTTAAAAAAAAATTTTAAAAGGGGGAAAAATTTTTTGGTTTAAAAAAACAAGTTTTCTTCCTTTAAAAGGGAAAATTTTTTTGGGGAAAAATTTGGTTTCCCCCAATTTTAAAAATTTTTTTTAAAAGTAAAATGAAAATTTTTTTTCAAATTTTAAATTTTAAAAAAACCCCAAAAAGTTTAAACTTTGGGGAAAATTCCCCTTTGGGTTTTTTTTAAATTTTTTTTCCCCAAAAATTTTGGTTTTTTTTAAAATTTTTTTAAAAGTACACTTTTGGCAAAACCCCCCAAAAAAACCCAAAAAGGGGAAAAAAACCGAGGTGGGGCCCAAAACCCTGTTTAAAAAAATTTTTGGAAGATGTTAAAATTTAAAAGCAAAATAAAATAGCCCCCTTTTTAAATTTTTAAAAAAGACGAAAAAAGGGGGGAAAAAAAACCCCAAAAACCCCGGGGACTTTAAAACCCCCTCCCCCCCGGCCCCCACCCCCCCCCGGGGGTTTTAAGGGTTAAAAGGGGGGGGGCAAACTGGCCCATAAATTTTAAAAAACATTGGGGGCCCCAAAAATGGGGGGGATTCCCAAAAAATCCAAATTTGGGAAAAGGGGAAGCCCCAGGGCCCCCCCAAACCCCCCCCCCGCCTTTCTCCGACCCCCCCCCAAATAAAAGGGCGAATCAACAAAGGGAAAAAAATTTTTTAAAAGGGGGTTTGGGGGGGGGGGGAAAATTTCAGCTTGGGTCCCCTTAAAAAAAATTTTTAAAATTTTAAAGTTCCCCCTTAACGGGTTTTTTTAAACTTTCCCCCGGGGGGGGGGGGTTGGGAAAGGGGTAATTTTGGGGGGCCCGGTTTCCTTTTCTGGGAATCGGGTTTTAAAAAAATTAGGGGGGTTTTTTACGATTTTGGGGGGGGTTTTTTGGGGGTGGGGGGGTTTTTTGAAAATCCAAAGTTCACCCAAACTTTTTCCCTATGTTTTTTTCGAAACCCAAAAAATTTTTAAAACCCAAAGAACAGTTTAAAAACCCTTTTTTTTTTTAAAAAAAATTTTTTTCCTTTTCCGGGGGGCCCGGGGTTTTTTTCAAACAAAAGGGCCTTTTTTTGGGGTTTTTTATCCCCCTTTTTTTTTTGGTCCCCCGGGTTTTTTAAAAAAAAACTTTTTTAATTTGGGCGCCAAAAGGGGAGGGTTGGGAAACCCTCCGGGAAACCCCTTTAACGGGAAACGAACCCGGGCTAAGCAGGGGATGTCTCCCCAGAATCCCCGCATTTTGGGAAATTAAAGGGGTTTTTTTTATAACCCAATGTTTAAAACAATATAGGGGTTTTGGGATTTTTTTTGGGGGGAAACCCCGGGGGTTTTCTTCCCCTGCGCACCCTTTTTCTTGAAAAAATTTTTTAAATGTTTGGGGTTGCGGGGGGCGGTTAAAACCCCAAAATTTTTCCTGATTATCGAATTGCCATTGGTACAGGGTTTTCCCCTAAGACACATTTTTATTTGGGGTTTAGAAAAAATATGCCAAGCATTTCCAGGGGGGGCATGTCGTTCAAAATCCCCCGAAAAAAAAAGGGCTTTAAAAAAGAAAACTGTGTTTTTTTCTTAATTTACAGGCCAAAACTTTTGGGTTATTGTTGGAAAAAAATTGGCTGTTAAAAGTTACCGCCCCCAAAACCAGAGGGGTTCCTTTAAAATTTTTTGGAAAAAACCCGGTTTTGATTCCTTTTGGACTCAACTGAAAGAGCCCAAAAAAAAAACCCCAAAGGGACCCCAAGGGGAAACCAATTTAGTTTCCGTATACTTTTTGATGGAAAACCCTTTCCCCCAAAAAGGGGGCCTTTTTCCAACCCCCAGAAAAATTTTTTCCCCTTTTTTTTAAAAAATTTGGGACCCTTTTTTAAAAATAAAAAAAACTTTAAGTTAATAAACCTTATTTCTTTTTTCGCCCTTTTTATGGTTTTGTTTAAAATTTTTATGTTCCCCCCCGAAAAGGGCCCCCTTCAAAAACGGAAAGGGTTTAATTTGGGGGAAGAGGTTTTCGTCGTTTTCAAACCTTTGGGGATATTTTAAAAATTTTTTAAAAAAAAAAAAATTAAAAAAGGTTTAAACTTAAAAAAATGTTTGTCTGGCGACCAAAACATTTTGTATTTGGGCTTTAAAAAAAGAAAAACTTGAAATTTTGCTAATTAATTTTTTTTCCTTTTCCGTTTCAAAATCAGGAAAGGATAATATTTTAAAAGGGGTTGGAGTGATTTTTTTTTTATCCAGTAAAATAAAGGGTATTAATTTTTAGATTAAAATGGAAAAAGTCCACCCAAAAATACCCAAAACCAACAAAAAAAAACAAAAAAACCAAAAACCCAAAAAACCCAAAAAACAAAAAACATTATCCTTTTTGGGGAAACCAGATTTCAATAAAAACAAAATAAAACCCCAAAGGGACTCTTTTTTAAAGAAATGGTGGTTCGGTGAAAATGGGTTTTTCCCCCAAAAAAAATGGTTTTGAAAAAGGGGGGTTTTGGAAATGGAAAAAGGGGCCAAATGTTTTTTTTTAAAGGGGTTTTTTTGGGGGAAAATTTTTTGTGGATTTAAAAGTGTTGTTTTTTTGGGTTTGTTGGGGGGGTTGGGTTTAAAATTTTGAGTGAGTTGGTTAAATTTTTGTTTTTTGAAAGGGGGGGGGGGGAAAATTTTTTTCTTGGAAAAAGTGGGTTTTTAAAATTTTTTGTTTTTAAAATGTTTTTAAAAAAAGGGGGGGTTTTTTTTTTGTTTTTTGTAATAGGATTTTTTTAAAATTTTGGATTGAGAGTTTTATTTTTATTAGTTTGTTGGAGGGGGAAATGTTTTAAAGTATGATAGGGTTTTAAAAATTTTTGTTTTGAAAAAGGGTGTTAAAATTTTTTAGGGGGGAAAAGGAAGGTGGAATTTGGAATATTTTAATTTCAAGTAAAAGAAAATATTTAATATTTTTAAAAGGGGGTTAAATAGAGGGTATAGAACTAAATAAAATAAAAAAAAAAAAAAACCCCCCAAAAAAAAAAAAACCCCCCCAAAAAAAAAAAAAAAAAAAAAAAAAAGAATGATAAAGGTTTAAAAAAAGGGTTTTAAATTTTTAAAAAAAAAAATTTAAAAGAAGGGGGAATTTTAAAAAAAAATAAATGTAGGGTAGAGGGTTTTAAAGTTGGGAGGGAAAAAAATTATTTTGATTTTTTGAAAAAGGGTTTTTTTGGGGGGGGGAAAAAGGAAAATATGTTTGGGTTGGTTTTTTTGGGTGGTGGTTTTTTTAAAAAAATTGAAAAAATTTAGGGAAAATAATTTAGGAAGGGTTAGTTTAAAAATGGTATATTAAAATTAAATAAAAGGGTTTTTTTAAAAAAAATTTTTTATGGGGGAATTAAAATGAGCCCAAAAAGGGAAATAAATATTGGATTTATTTTTTTTTTTTTTTTTTTTTTTTAAAAAAAAATGTAAAAGATAAAATTAAAAAAAAAAAATAGAAATTTTTAAAAATTGAATAGTTTTAAAAAGGGGTTACAAAATTACTAAATTTAAGATAAAAAAAAAAATTTTTAAAAAGGGATTGGGGGGGGTGGTGTGTGGGGTTTTGGGTGAGAATTTTTAAAATGTTAAGTTAGGGGTATGTGGGGGGGGTTAATAAGGTTGATTTTTTTTGAAAATTTTTTTAAAGGATTTTTTTAAAATGATAAAATAAAAAATTAAAAAATTTGTTTAAAAAAAAAAAAAAAAGATATGAAATTTTATTAATTATTTTTTTAAAATTTTGAAATAAAAAATTTTATTTGAAAATTTTTTTGGTTGGGGTTTTTTTTTTTGAGAGAAGGTTTGTGAAAAAGGAGGGTTTTTGTTTAAAAGGGGTTTAAAGGAGGGAAAATTTTGGTTGGGGGGTTAATTAGTTTGTATTTTATTTAAAGAAAAAAATTTTTAGAATTTGGGTTAATTTGAAAGAAAGAAAAAATTTTATTTTGTGATTTTACCCATTTGTTTTTTTTTTTTAAGAAAAGGAGGAAAAAAAGGTTTAAAAATTTTTGGGGGCGGGGAAATAGGGGGGCCATGTTTGGTTAAAGGGGGGTTAATTGTGGTGAAATTTTGGGTTTTTAAAAATGTTAAATGTAAATGGGGGCCCCTTTTTTTTGGGGGTTTGGGGGGAAAAGGGGTGGGGTTTCCCAATATTGGTTGGGTTTTGGTTTTGTGTTTTTGTTTTTAGTTTTTGGGGAAATTTAAAATTTAAAGTGTTTTTTTTTAAATTTTTTGAATGTGGTTTGAAGTTTTTGGGCCCCCTAATTTGGGTTTGAAAGGGAAAGAAAATTGTTTAATTTTTTTTGTTGCTCCCCCCCCGTATTGTTAAGGGGTTTAAAATTTTTTTGTTTTTTTTTTTTTTTTTTTGGTTTTTTTTTTTTTTTTTTTCTTTTTTGTTTGGGTTGGGGGGGGTTTTTTAAAGGGGGTGTTTTGGGGGTTTTTTTATTTTTGGTTCAAAAAATGTTTTTGGGGTTGTTTTTAACCCTTTTTTTTTTGTTGAAAATTTTGGGGTTTTGGAAAATCGGGGGGAAGGGGGTGTTTTTTGTTTGGTGGGGGGGGGTTTAAAAAAATGGGGGGTGGGAAAGTTTTTTTGAGGAGTTTGCAAAATTTTTTAAAAACCGTTGGGGTTTAAAAAAAGGAAAAAAGAAAAGGAAGTGAATGTGAAGAATTTTAAGGTTGTTAAATAAATTTTTGGGAAAAAAAAAAAAAAGTGTGAAGTGTGTGTGGTTTGGGGAGGGTGGAAAGATTATTGTTTTATGGGTTTTTAAAAGGGTGGTGTTTTTTTAGGGTTGTGTGGAGGGAGCGGTTTTTTTGGGGGGGGATTTTTTGGTTTTTGGGGGGGTTTTATTTAAAAAAAAGGGGGGGGGAGGTGTTTGGTGGAAAGGTGTGGGGAAAAAGGTTTAAAATTTGGTGTGTTTTGGGTAAAAATTTTTGTGGTGGGGGGAAATAAATTTTTTTTTTGGGGGGTTTTTTTTAGGTTTGTGTGTGTTTGGGCTGGGGTTTTTGGGGGTTTGGTTGCCTTTTTGGGTGTCCCAAAAAATGGGGGTGGGGGTTTTTGATGGGGTTAATATTTTTGGGGGTGGTTTTAAGGGTGATTGTGGGGGAAAAAAAAAGGGGTTTTTTTTGTTTTTTCCGTAAGTTTTTTTGATTGAATTTATGGGAATTTGAAAATTGTTTTTTTTGAAAAAGTTTGATATTAAAATGGGTGGTCAAAAATTTAATAAAATTTCGAAGTTTTTTGTTAGGAAAACAAAATTTCCAAAAGTTAACGTTGGAATATAAAGTTTATAAAAAAATGGGTTTTTATGAAAAGTTTTTTAAATTACAAATGTAGAGTAAAATAGGTTTATGAATTAAGTATTACTGATTTAAAAAAATTTTAATTTATTTTAGTTGGGTAGGAAATTTTTTTGGGGGGAAAAATTTTTTTTAAATTTAAAAAACCTTTTTTTCCCTTTTAAAAAAAAAAAAAATGACAAATATTTTTGGATTTATGGGTTTCAAAAAAAAAAGTTTAAAATTTATTTTTAAAAAATTTATAAAAAAGATTTATTGGAATTTTACCCTTTAATTTTTTTTTAAAAAATTTTAAAAATTAGATAAATAAATTTTTGGGTTTCCTTTTTTTTGGGTTATTGAAGTGATTTTTTGGGAAAAAATATTTAAAAAATTTTTTAAAATTTAAAAAATTAAATAAAAAAAAATTTTAATTTAAATATAATTTTTTTTCTTATTAAAAATTAAAAAACCCCAAAATAAATTTTGGGTTTTTGTGTTTTTTTTAAATTTTTTTTTTTGGTTTTTTTGGGGGGGGGGTTTTCTTTTGGGGTTTAAATTTTTTTAAATATTTAAAATTTTTTTTTAGGGGGAAAAAGGGTTTAAAAATTTTTTTTTTTTTAAAATTATTAAAAAATTCATTTATTATATTATTTTTTTTAAAAATTATATTAATTAAAAAATTTATTTTAAGGGTTTCCCTGTTTTAAAGGTCCCTTAAATTTTTTAGAGGACCCATTTTATTTAAAAAAAAAAATAAATTTTTAATTTAATTTTCCCCTTTTTTTTCCCCCTTTTTCCCCCTTTTTTTTTTTTTTTTTTTTTTTTAAATTTAAAAACCCTTTTTAAAAAAATTTAACTTTAAAAAGTATTTTGTATTAAAAAAATATTTTAAAAAATTGAATTTAGGGTTTATTTTAAATATTTTTGGGAAAATTTAAATAGGGGCCCCCCACCCCCCCAAAAAAAAAAAAATTTTAATATAAAAGAGGGGTTAAAAAAATTTAAAAAATTGGGTTTTTAAAATGGGATATTTTTTAAAAAGAATTAAATCCCATAAAAATAATGTAAAAAAAAAATTATTATATTTATAAAAAGAATAAAATAAATAAAAAAAATAAAGAAAAAAATTTTTTTTGGGATTTTGGGTTATTTTAAAAGAAAGATATTTATTTTAATTTAAAAAATTAAATTTTTTTTTTAGGGAAAAAAATTTTTTGGGGGGAAGCAAAATCCAAATTTTAAAAGGGGAAAAAATTTTTTTTTTTGGGTTTTTTTTAATTTTTAAAATTTTTTTTGTTTGTTTTAATTGTTTTAAAATTTTTTTTTTTATTTTTATGTTTTAAATGAAAAAATTTTTATTTTTAAGGGGAAAAAAAATAAACCCTTAAAATTTTTAAATAGGAAATTTTCAATCTAAAAAAAAAATATTATATTTGGGGTATTTTTGGGGAAAGGAGAAATTTATGTTGGGGGGAAAATTGGGGTTTTGGGGGGTTTTGGGAGTTTTGAAAAATGGGGAACCGGAGGGGCCCTTTTTTGGGGGATGACGTGATTCTTTTAAAAAATTCTGATGAAAACTCCGAAAGGTTTTAAATTTGGTAAATTCTTTTGAATTTTTTAAACTAAAATTTGGGGAAAGGTTTTAAAAAGGGAAAAAAAAAATGTTTATTTTTTTTTTTTAAATTTTCTTTTTTTTAAAAAAATAAAAAAAAAATGATAGAAAAAATTTGGGGGATAAACGGAAATGTAATTTTTTCAGTTAAAAAGAAGGGGAAAGTTATTATTAAATTAGTAGGCCTTTGGCCGGGAGGGGGGGCCCTTTTTTTTTTGTTGTTTGGCTTTTTTTGTTATTTAAAAAATTTTTTTTTGTTTGTTTTTTGGGGTTGAGGGAGGGTTTTTTTTTAATTTAATTCGAAATTAATTTTTTTTTTAAAAAAAATTTTTTGATAACCTAAAATTTGTGTTAATAAACCCCCTTGTAATTTACTGAACCCCTTTCCTTGAAAAAAATTTAGGAAACAGGGGTTTTGATTTCCCCCCCCCGGGGGAAAAAAAAAATTTCTTTGCCCCAAACCCAGGGGGTGAAGGGTTTTTTCAATGGGTTTTTCATATTTCCCTTCCCCTTTTAACCCAGGAATCCCCCAAAAAAGGGGTTTTTGGGGGAAAACCAAAGCCTCCCCCCCCCCCTCCCCCATCTCATTTTATCCCCTAATAGGGGAAAGGAAAAAAGGGTTTGGACCGCCCCGGGGGGACTTTTCCCCGGGAAAGGTACTTTGGGGTTCGGGGAATGTCCCCAAAAATCCCCGTTTTTCCCCCATTCACCCGCTTAATACCCTTTTGCGCCCCCCCCAAATCGCCCTCATTCCCCCCTGAAGGGTTTCTATTCCCCCAGTTTTAATTTGGGCCCCCTTTTTTCCCCTTTACTTTAAAGTGAATTTTCCCCCAAGGTTTTTTTGGTTTTCGTTTCACCTTTAAAAAAATTATCTTTTTAAAACGGTTTTTAAAAAAATCCCAAAAAAAACCCACCCCCCCAAAAAAAAAATTTTCTTGCCTTCCCTTTAAAGGGGTTCCCTTTGTCCCGCCCCTCTTCTTTTTTTCCCCCCTTCCTTTCTCCCTGAACTTTTATTTGTGACAATTAAAAGGCCCTTATTTCTTTTGAAATTTTTCCTACCCCAAAGGGAAAAATTTAATGCCTTCCATTACAAAATTTATCCTCCCGGATTTTTTTAGTTTTAGAAAGCATTTTCTCGGGGATTTTTTCCCCTTTTAAACCCGTTTCCGAGGCAAACGGGGCCCCCTTTTTTTTAACCCTTTTTTTCTACGGAAAGGCCCCCCAAATCGGAAAATTTTGACCAAAAGGGCCCGGAAAAAAACCTTCTTAAAGTGAACTTTTTGGGGGGCTCCGTGTTTTTTTAAAAAAACAAACCTTGAAAGGTTACCCCTGCAATTAAGCCGCCCAAAATTCCTTTCAAAGGTGAAACGCCACACAAAATTGCCAAAATTAAAACTACAATGTGTTAACCAAATGTTTTGGCTCCCTCCCAAACCCCTTCCCCCCGGAAATGGGCCCCGGAAAACCCATGGGGTCACTACCGCTACTATTGGTTACCAAGGACAACACTGCTTCGATTCCCTCTGATCCACTGCTTCTTCTGTGTTTATGACTTTGATAAAACGTGTTCTGATAATGTGTATCTTGGTGTGCATGCAACTGTAAACCCCAAACTTCCCAGTTCTTTCACCAGCTTCTACACCTGACTCTCAATCCAAACTTTTGTCTGCTCTTCCACTCTCCACATCTTTACTATCGCCTTCATCCTCTTCCACTGACAGTTATCCTAATTCACCACAGTTATCATCAACCTCTCTGCCTCCTTCTAACATCCTTCTCATGTGCTTGTTCAACGTGCAATCTGTCTGCCCAGAGGGTAAAGCTGATCTCATTTCTGATTTCATCTCTGAAAAGAACATTGACCTAACATTTCTTACAGAAACCTGGTTAAAACCACACGGTCATGAACCGAAAATAAAACAACTGACACCACCTGGTTATAAAACTTTTTCTCTTCCCCGACCTTCCCGTGGAGGTGGCATTGCCATCGTTTATAAAGATACACTCGAACCTGCTCTTTCTTTCTGTCACTCCCTTCCTTTCTCACCTGAATCTTTCGAAGTCTGTGAACTCAACTTCAACACACCTGGCCACTCTATTACTTTCTGATGTCTTTACCGTCCACCTCCAAGCCGTAAGAATAATGTGACATCTTCCATTTTCCATCAAGAGTTTCAGTCACTCCTGGATTACTACAGCCTCTCTCCCAGAAGCTCATTATTCTCGGCGACTTTAACTTCCATTTTGATAACCAGTCTTCTTCTGATGTCAAACGTCTGTCTCTTTCTTTGTCGAACCACTCTCTTTCTCAGCTGGTAAACGAAGCAACACACAGATCAGGACATATTTTAGACTGGCTAATTACTGATGTTTCCCAAGATCTGATCACATCTGTATCTATCACTGATGAACTACTTTCTGATCATTCCGCTGTTCTTTTCTCTCTAAATATTTCAAAGCCTATCAGAAAGAAAAGTATGTCACCCGTCGCAACCTTAAGGCCATAGATATTCAAACTTTCTCTTCACAAGCTGCTGAACGCCTATCACAAACCTCTGACAACAATAACCCCTCTAAACACTACAATGATGTTCTCAGCCAACTGCTTGATGAGCATGCACCTCCCACTGACCGTCTCCTGCCTGATAGGCCATGTGCGCCATGGTACACCCATGACATCCTGGTCGCAAAGCGCAAACGCAGGCAACTCGAGCAGCAGTGGCGAAAATCAAAAAGGAAATTGATAAGCAGCTCTTTCGAAAACAAGTAAACAAAGTCAAATCTTTAATTCTTTCAGAAAAACAAAGTATTACTCGTCTCAAGTTCTTGATGCCACGTCTATGAAATCTCACTTTTCCCTCACATCTATTCTTCTTGGATCTGTGAAGGCAAGCCCTCTGCCTCCATCAACCACTCTGAGCTTCCATCTATATTTTCAGCATTCTTTTCTGAAAAAGTCTACAACATTCGCTCCAAACTGGATCAGACTCCTTTCCAGCCTGCACTTCCTGATCCCCCCATTCTCTGGCACTCCTCTCCTTTTCTTTCATCCGACAAGTGAGAAAGAAATCACAATAATTCTGAAAGAAATGACTATACAATCATGTGATCTTGATCCTATACCTGCTTCTCTTTTCACACAGTACCTACCAAAACTCATACCCGCTATCACGAAAATAGTAAACTCATCTCTTGTTTCAGGAAATGTTCCATCAGCTCTCAAAACTGCAATAGTCACACCTCTACTCAAAAAGTATGACCTTGACCCTAACATTCTGAAGAATTATAGACCTGTTTCCAATCTACCTTTTATTTCTTAAGTCCTTGAAAAAGTAGTTCTCAAACAGCTCAACAACCACCTTCTCTCCAACAATCTTCTTCCTGAGTTTCAGTACCTCATCTCTCCACTGGCTGCCTGTGCCACAGAGAGTAAATTATAAGATGAGTACCCTCTGTTACAAATGTCTCCACAAAACTGCACCCTCCTACCTCTGTGAATGTCTTAACCTGTACAGTCCTTCACGTTCCCTCCGCTCTACTGCAGATACCTTGTGCCTACGAATACTAGATTCAACCAATCCACTGTTGGCCGCCGCTCTTTCTCTATTTCGGGTCCATCGACCTGGAATGAGCTCCTCTCTCTCTTCGTCAGAAACCTAGTTATGACACTTTTAAATCCAGCCTCAAGACATATTTATTTCAAACCTAAGATTTCCCCCCTCCTGTTTCATATCAGAGCTATCCCACCTTCACTAACCCATGTCCTATCACCCTGCTAAAGTATACGACCTGTGTGAGTGTGTGTGTGTGCTTTTGTAAAACATTTGACTATTGAAATTTTATTTCATAGATTTTGTCTGCAGCGCACCATGTTTGTAATATCTGTTTATTTAAACTATTGATTATTTATCATTGATTGCATGACTGTTTAAGTTTAGGTTGAATGCATGCGCTTTGATTTGTCTTTGCAAGATATAGCGCTATATAAGTTCCATTTATTATTATTATTATTATTATTATTATTATTATTATTATTATTATACAGTTAATATACAGCTGCTACTATAGGTAATGAAGTACCGCAAGTTGTTGAGGGGTTTGCGCCAATGGAGATAGGTAGAGTGGAAGTCATGGAGGGTCTCTCTCATAATGTTTTCCAAGAACAGATTAAATAGGACTGGAGATAACAGGCATCCTTGTCGGACCCAACTGTGGTTTTGAAGTAGCTTCCGACCTGATTGTTCAGAAGGACTGCACTGCTTGCGGTGTTGTATAGTGCTTGAATGGATTGCACTAGTCCTTTTCAATGCCAAACATTCTAAGGACCTGCCACAGGCCTTCGTGCCATACTCTGTCGAAAGCCTTCTTGAAGTCGATGAAGTTGTGGAACAGGTCTCTCTGATGTTGAAGATGTTTTTCCATCAGGATGTGGCAGTTAAAAATCTGTTCGATTGTGCTCCTGCCTGCCCTGAACCCAGCTTGTTCCTCTGCAAGGTGTTCTTCTGCCTCCTTCTTTAGTTGATTCAAAATAATTTGAGCATGATCTGGGGTTTT